>RJWM01005603.1:0-90604 GCA_004363535.1 Dasyprocta punctata
GGCCAGGTAACTGCTTATGCTCTACACCCCAGTATGTAGAGCTGCTGCCTTACTTAAGCTTCTAGACTTCTCAAGTTGACACAATGTATAAACTATAGCACTGATTGTTTAGATTACCACTGGGTGCCTCTTATTACAAAAGTGATACTCAAACCTCAGGAAATGCAACCTAGGCTCAACTATGCCTGTGGAGGGCTCATGGTTCATTTTCCCTGAGTTTCTTGTTATTTTTGTGCTTCATTCCCTGCTCTGAGTATGCTTTTCATCTGCTGGGGGAGAAGGGATATGGGGATTTTTCTGTCTCTCAGTCAATAAAAGTAGAAATACAAAAATCTTGATGGCATCTATGACTTCTTTTTCTCTCTTGCCCTCACAGCTTCACTATCCCAACTGGAAATCACCCCTTCTGCCCTCCTTGTGCAGGCTTCTATCCTGTCTGCCTCCTAATACAACTCCATATTCTTGCTCCTGATGTCCTTCAGTTTTGACTAAAGGCTAATATAATGGGTCTAGGTCATAAACTAGTGACTACAGAGTCCATGACTAAAGGGTCTGAGTAGAAGCTGGAGTTCCAGAACAGCCAAGTTTTAGAGATTCTACCAAAATCAAGGAGTATGTGGGAAGATCATCCTGAATTTTTCTTTTTTCTCACCTTACAATCATCTCAACCTAAGGATCCTGGATCCAGGCATCCATTTTAGAGAGAAGTGTATCTGTGTATAGGGAACTGAGTACAAGCCGTGTTTGTCACAACACAGAGCATAAATCTAGAAGTGGATCTCAATATTCAACAACAGTACATGGGTAAATGCACTGTGGTCTAGTGCTGCATGACACTACTGTCAACAGTTAACAGGAATGGTGTGTGCTGACACCCCCCCCCACAAAACCCAAGTGAGATCAACTGAGCTGACCATTTGCTCTTGCTGTCACATCTCTTCCATTTTTTTTCTGCTCTGCCTGGCAGGAGGCTCGCCCTGCCAGTTGGGTCTCTTGGGTCCCCTGTGACTGGTGCTCAGCTAAGTGGGCCACCAGGAGACTGGAGGGAAAAAAGATGGAATCAAGTCATTTATTTAAAATTTCATTACATATTGACACATTGTCCTTCAAAAAGTCTGTGCCCATTTATACTTCCACCATTAAGTGCAGGAGGATTTCTTATTTCTTCATTGCTTCCCCACCCCAGTCAGAACTTTATATGGCAACATTTTAAATGGATAGGAGGCTAATGGAACTTTATAGTTGCTTTAAGTTGTGTCTCTTTGATTACTAATGAGACTGAGTAACCATTGCCATTGACCATTTATAGTTCACTATACTCTATATAGATTGCCTCTGTCCAGTTATCTATTTCTTATTGATTTATGAGGTCTTTTTTATTTAGATTTTTAAATACTTTATCTGTTGCATGTGTTACAAACTTTGCTTAGAATGACTTCTCTCCTTTAGAGTTTTATTTTTGGAACCATAATAACCTGATTTTCATTAATGACTACTATCTAGACATGTTACATAACACTCAACTCAATTTTATCTTTCTTATTTGACCTCTGCATTTGTTTTGCTCATATTCCTTTTCTTATCCTTTTTTCCTTCCTCCTTTCCTCCCTCCCTCTCCATTTCTTTCTCCCTGTCTCCTTTTCTTCCTCCTCTCCTTGCCCTCCATCTCCCTCTCTTTCTCTTTCAATTCCAAGTCTTCTCTCATTTTACTGGCAGATATCCTCAAAACACTTTTGCACAGAGGGTATTTTCCATGAAGCCTAAGTTTCCAAGGTCTCTAACATCCAAGGTAGCTTCATTTTCTTTTATGCTTGATGTGGTTCTTTACCTTGCAAATCAGCAGTTTTTGTTTTTGTATCTGCCTTTCCATTAGTTTTGAGACCTTGTTTTATTTTGTGTACAAGACAAAAATACAGGTAGAAAGAACAAGGTGACCCTTGCTCCAATAACCTGCAGTTTCCTACTACTACTGAGCACTTGCATTTCATTGTGATGCTCCATTCCTTCTGGGACCTCCAAGAAGGGAACCGACCTCCACCCTCAGGACTGGTTGTGCCAGGTGCCCCTAACCTCTATGGCATTAGCACTGCCTGGGCAGCATGTTCTGTGTCAACAGTACCCATGTGGTCCTATTACTCCTTCTTCTGATCTGATTCCAGATCAGGAAGTAGTTGCTCTTGGTGTGTCTGGAGGTAGCACAGGTGAGGTCCCTTGGAGGAGATGGAGGCAGTGAGGACTGAGAGGAGTTTCTTATGGGGTCCTCATGACTTCACACCACTCATCAAAAGTTTCCTTTAAATGTTTGCCACATGTACAGGATGGGGTAGCTTCTCAGGAATGTCTTATCCCCTCCTCTCCATTTCCTGTTAGGCAAAACCTACCCTTGAGAAAGAAGTCTAGAGGAGCCAGAGGATGTTGAAAGAAAGCTCAGGAAGGCAGGGGACTTAGATGTTATGATGATTTTAGAAAAGAATACAGGGAGAATGACCTTTCTCCAGGGAAGAGCAGGAAGAACTAAAAACTCACCATTCCTTTCTCAGTCTACATGCACTTAATAAGTACCAGTTGTAAGCATTCACTCAGGGACTATGAGGCCATACAAATAAAATAGTAAAGAGAAAAATGTCATATGTTGAAGGAGAAAGATCTTTGAAAGTGGGATCAGATGCTCTGAGTCCCAACTCAATCATTTGTTGTCTCTGCATCCTGAGGTGATCACCAAACTTCTCTGAGCTCTGGTTTCCCATCTAATGAGGTTGTTTGTGGAAACTGTGACAGTGATGCATTTCTGTGAAAATTTGAAGACAAGCTAATAATAATATCTTGGAGCGCATTCTGTATGTTACACATTGTATTTCTGTATTCATCATACCATTTAGTCCTTCCAGTGCCCCTCATGTAGTCGTAACTCACCACTTTGAGGGTAGGAAAACTGATGCACAAAGAAGTTAATGGCTTGCCTGGTTAATAATGGCAGAGTCCTGGAAGGCCCACTGGATCCTGAGCCACAGTGCCACACTCTTTCTATCCCATGAGTTTCTGTTCTGAAGAGTTAACAATGAACATCTGGTTACTGGGAAACTCATGATGTCTGGTCTCAGATAGATAAGGGAATGCTTTTGTTTTCCATGTTTCATTCATCCGTTTTGTTGCATGACACACATAGTCTTCATCTCCAGTGCTAAATTCAGTGCCAAAAGGCATGATCTAGGGATATGATTCAGCCTGACTGGGTCTTGGTTACCCTAATAATTCTCATGGCTTTCTTTTTTTAAGTTTGCCAGAGTAATTACAAGGCCTCTTTGAGATCACAAAACTCACCTGCACTTTGGACAGAATACAGAACTGCTTCAACTCAAACACTGTCGCTCGAACTTGATAAAATGCATAGAATTACCTACTCCATTTGTTTCTCTTTTTAGGCAGGGAAACTGAGGCTTAGAAAGGGAAAATATTTTACCTACAATCTTCCTGCAACAATTCAGCCAGGATACATCTCCCATCTTCCCTCTGGGTGGTACCTGGGCATCTTTAGTTCAGATCACGGCACAAAATTCTTTGCAATGACTTCAACTGCATACTTCACATCTTTCCAGTAAATAATTCAGGTGTGAAGGCTGTGCAATCCCTACCATGGCTATTTATCTTTGCCCTTGTGGTGCAAAAGAAGCCACAGTCAAAAGGTAATGGAGTGGTTCTGCTTCCATTTCAATATGACTTCATTTACAAGGGCAAGTAGTGGGTTGAATTTGGTTGGTAGATCACAGTTTGTCTTTTTCTAGTTTAAAGATTATAATTTTTTTCAGAATATGATCTGTAGCCATAGAACATGTGAAATGCTCACCTTCTGCCAAAATGGCAGCATATCTTGACCATTTCCCTCCCCTTTGGCTGTCCCTCACCCTGATTTCCTTCCTCTTCTTTAATAGTATTTTGTCTTTTTTCTCTCTCTGTCTGATGTTCTGTCTGTCTTTGTCTCTGTCTCTCTATCTCTCTGTCTCTGTCTCTTTGTCTCTCTGTCTCTCTGTGCCTCTGCTTCTCTCTCTCTCTTTCTCTGTTTCTCTGTCTTCTGGATTCCATATATGAGAGAAAACATGATATTTGTCTTTCAGACTTTGGTCTATTTTGCTTAACAAGGTGGTCACCATTTCTCTGCAACTGACATAATTTTGTTCTATCCCTACAGTATGCTGACTTTAATCCCTTTAGGTATATACCAAGGAATGATATACCTAGATCAAATGGTAACTCTAGTTACCAGTTTAGTTTTTTAAAAATTGAACTCTAGTTTTTAGGGTTTTTTTGGAAGAACCTCATTCTGTTTCCCAAAGCATCTGCACTTACATTACCACCAGCAGTGTGGAAGGGTTCCTTTATCTGGCATTGTCATCAGCATTTATTTTTTGTATTCTTGATAATAGCCATTCTGATTGGGATGATATGGAATTTCAGTGTTTTGATTTGTATTTCACTGAAGGCTAAGGATGTTTAACATTTCTTTGTGTAACTGTTGGCCACTTGTACTTCTTTTGAGAAGTACCTGTCCAATTCATTTGTTTATTTATTGATTGTGTTGTTTATTTGATGTTTAGTTTTTGAGTCCTTTACATATTCTGGATATTAATCCTCCGTCTGAAGAGTAGCTACTAAACATTTTTTCCTACTCTATAGGCTGTCTTTTTACTCTGTTAATAATTTTCTTTCCTATGTATAGTGCATTTGTAATTTGATGTGGCCTCATTTGTCAATTCCTGCTACTGTTTCCTGAGCTTGGACTCCAATTCGGGAAATTGTCGCCTATGCTTATGTCTTGAAGTGCATCCCCTCTGTGTTTTTCTAGCAGTTTCAGAGATTCAGGTCTTACACCAAAGTCACAAAGGGACTTCATACTTAGGCCCTTTACTTTGAAGGACGCAGCAGTGCAGCTGCTTGAATCCCATATCCTGATGCAGAGCTCTGGCAAATTTGGAGCTGCCTCCAGGCTCACAGTGCTCTGTTCTTAGGGGTATTTGTCAGAAAAAAAATTTTTTTAATGCTGCCTAAAAATGAAAGTGAGCTTCCTCTCTGTCATCCATTGACCTACTCTGTGAGCCTTTGCTCATTTTTGCACTGTCCATGGTCCTGAAACTGCGTGGAGAATGGAAACTGAGCATCTCTAGAGGCTCGCAGACCAGGTTCTGGCAATGTGGCAAGAGCTTACTCAAAGGACAAGAAATGAACTGAAGGTGGGCTGTGTGGCTGGAAAGGAAGAGAGGAAGGGATGCATCTGATGTTGGAGAGGAGAAACATCTCCCCTCTAACCAGAGCCCGGAACTCCTCTTCATGCCTAATTAAACAGGGGTGATGTGGGCTTCATGTGTATTTCAGTCGCAGTTATATTAATTTCGCTGAGTTCCTAGGCCATGATGACTCCATGAATCCTGCCTTTCCTGAGCTAATGGAGTGGCATAAATAACTCCAGGGGAAGCACATGGCCTGGCAGCTCCTAAGTTGGGCTGGGCTGGAGTTAATCAATCCTCTGCTCGATGTGTAGCTGAGGGCTCAGATGTTAGGTCAGAGGTTGTGCCTGTCTAGGGCTAATTTCCTCCTAACAGATGGTATTCCAGAGAGCCTGGGCTTCCTGTGCTCAGAAGAAGGCCACACTGGTAAGTCAGGAATCTGGGCTATGATGTTCTCCTGGACCAAGATGCAGCCCTCTCACTCTCTGTGCAGTGGACCCTCCAGTCTCCTGGGAGAGGCTGGATCATTCTCTCTCAGCAAGAACACACACTGCTCATCTGTCTGCTGCCTGTAAGTACTCTCTAGCCAGCGGCTCACCTCATCTGGTGCCATCAGAGCCTTAATTTCTCCCAGGAGACAGAGTGCACAGGGTTTAGAACTTGCCCCTGCAGTCACTGCTTTAATTCAGATCTTGCTCCATCTCTTAAGTACTCTGAGACTTTAGGCAAGTTATCAGACCCCTCTGATTTTGTATTTCCTCATTTGGAAGATGGGTGGGATCATAAAGGCAATGATCCAGCCTATTTTCCTCCTCTCCTCCAGGCTCAGTGAGGACTTGATGCATGACCACATGTCAAATTTGGAGCCCGGCAGAGACTGGCACATCAGCAGTACTCACTGAGTGTTAGCTATTATTAGCTCTCTCTCCTCAGGGACCTCATCTGCCCTGGTTTCTTGAGAAGCATCCATAGCAGCTCATGGATCCTCTGATTATCCCTACAGCATCCTAGGGGAAGAACAGAACTAAGATGTAGGTTCACAGGGACCCTATTGCTGAGTGAAGCTCCTATGAGGCTCTTGGGAATTTTTTACATCCCAATGAAAGCAGGGGGTCACCTCCTATATTCTATTGGTGGTAACCTGTGTCACCTATTAGTATGATAAGCCATCAATCAACCCTCTAGTGCTGTGTTATCCTGCTAAGTTTGCACTCTGAAGGCAGCACACCTCCTCACTGGAGCAAAACACTTGACAGTTTACACAGCCCTATTACTTCCTTTTGAGGCCTCTTTGGAACTTCTCCAGAGCTCAAAAGAATGGCATTTCAAGGATGAAGATGCTGAGATTACAAAGGATAAGTGGGGTGCCAAAGGCATTCATCAGGGATAGTGGAACTGTCTTGCAGTTGCCCAGCTTGCTCAGCTGTCCCACTTCTAGAACAACTCAGCCCAGGGTGCTGCCTTGTAACCAACCAGCTCCTTACTGTGCAGCCCCAGAGAGCTGAGTGCAGGGGAGTGGGGAGCAGGAAACTACCAGCACCTTATAGGCCATTAGAGAGTGCCCCTACCCAAGCAGCTCCAGATGGGAACAGAAAGTGTAATTTCAGAAGTCCCCACCAGATACTTGTTTTCAGAAGTCATTGGGATAAAATCAACTCCCAGAGATGGAGGCTCAATTCATTAAGCTTAGATGGTAAATTACAGGGCAATTAAATATTTGATTAAATTAATCATAAGATGTTTAAACATTGTTTTGCAAAGAATATTTGTTCATTAATTACAAAAGGAAATGCGAAAATGAGGTAGGGAAGAGGGCCACAAGAGGGATAAGGAGTTCACCCTCCTGATGTTCTCCTTTGTAGAGAAGGAGCGGTCTCTGCCTTCAGGATTTTTTGCTTATCCTTGATACTTCTTTGCCTTTGTTTGCAAATATGTCCAAGAAGGATGGAGTCTAAGAGGAAGGAATCATAGCAGAACTGAAGTCCAGGAATGGGAGATCTAGTTTTGACTGTGTTACTGACATCCAAGTTTCCTTAGGGAGTTTCTGGGTCTCAGTCTTCCTAGCTCTCCAGAGTTTCTTCTTGCATAGACCCTTGAGTTTTGCTCATATTTCCATTTATAACTGGGGTAGTGACCATAGAGCTGGAGTATATGTCTACACTCCCACTTGTCCTCATCTCTGTAGGTTCCCTGGTATTTTCTGCAAGCTCCTTCCCTCCAGTAGATGCCCAGCTCTGATGGAATATCACACAGCCTTCAAGCTAAATTTAATGCAGAAACTCTTCCTCTATCTCTCCTCTAAATTATCATCATATATTCATTCAGTAAGCATTCACAGAGTCCTTGCTATATGCTATTGTGTCCCAAGGATACAGGAGTGGATAGGATTGGCAGTGTTTCCACCCTTGTGAGATAATCATGAGCCAGGGAACAGGAGGGACAATTCCGAAGGTCAGGAAGTTGCCTTGAGGAAGTGACTGTTGAAATGAGCTTGGAGAGTGTGTTGAAAGTAAAGAATTGTGAGCATAAGCAGGGAGATCACACTAAACAGTAGGTTCAAAGGTCTTGGTGGAGAGAGGAGTTGAAGGCATTTGATGTTTTGAAAACAAGAGTATGAGGGAGAGACAGAGGAAGGAGCGCAAGATGAGACCACTGGGATGGGTGAACTGGGCCAGCCAGGCCTTTGTGGGATGCATTATGAATTTGCATCCTTACACAGACAGCAAGGGGTGCCATTGGCAGGCACGAACAGTGGAGTGATGTGGTGGGTACAGGTTTTTTCAAGAGTTGCTCTGATGAGCATCAAGTGTACCCTCATTCTATAAAATCTGCCTTCTGGGTCATCTACCCACTGTACTGAATCTTGTTCTGCTCTCTGGGCTGAAGGGACACAGCTGGACCTTGGTCCTTAGGAGCAACAGTGGCTCTGTCCTCCTCACTGTGATCTTCTTAAGGGCAGTGGGGAGGAGCAAATCATTTTCCTCTGGACGCCCATACCCCAAGCTCATGATTAGGCCCTGGACACAGCTGGTCCTCAGTATATGTCTACAACAGTCTGTTAAACTGCACAGCATGGACAGCTCTGGGATCTTGGCTGATGTGATGGGTGCTGTTGCCTTTTGGTCCCATTCCGGTCTATGGAAGGGATTCCCCGGCAGCCCCAGGCTCAGCCCTGGAGGCAGACAGAGTTCAGGAGTCTGGACAGAGTCTGGCAAAACAAAGCAGAGCTCAAGTGTGGGCAGCTATGGTTGCTGGGTCAAGGCCAGAGGCAGCTTCAGGGGTGGTGAGGAAGGAAATCAGACCAGAGTAGCTTAAAGGGTATGCAGGAGTGAATCAATGAGGTCAGCCAGTATAGGCAACTTTTCAAGTTTTATTGTGAATGGGAGTAGAGCGATGGAGGAGAGGCTAGAGGGAGAGGTTTTTAACCAAAGAATTAGTTTTAGTAAGATGAGAAGTCATGGACTGCATTTTTACGCACTTAGAGAACAAGGCTGTGGCTTGACATGTCAGGACTTTGCTGCATACATTGCTTGCTTCTTTCTATCCATTGCACCTACCTTTGCGTGAATTGTCCCCTCCATCCTCTTTCCTCCACTGCAGGATGATGGGCAGTCTGTGGGAGTTCCTGGAGTGGGGAGCTCAGTTTTCTGGATCCCCAAACCTGCCAGGGGTGCTGAAGAACACAGCTGTCCTTGAGCTGTCAGCCTGGAGCACAGAATTCTCCTCCTAGTTCTGTCACTAGCTGTCTGTGTGACTCTTGGGTTGGTCACTTCCCCGCCCTAGGTATCAGCTTCCCTGCCAGGAGGGAGCCACTTTGCACTGATGTTCTGTGAACTACCTCTTTCAGGGTCCAACTTTTCCTGCCATAATCCTTATTGTGACACACTCCTTCCCTGGCCAAAGACTTCTACCTTCTGAGTCATAGTTCACACTCTTCTTAACTTTCCCCTGTAAAATCCATCCCCTCCCGTGCCTTTTCTCCTCATCCAAAGTTTCTCTCAGTGAGCTTCCAGGATATTCCCAGTCTATAACTTCCCTGGACTCAGAATGAGTTCAGTGAGGGCTCTCTCCCCTCTGCAGCCCCACTTTCCCTGTGAGCTTGTGCTTGGGTGCCTGGAGCAGATGTACCCAGAATCTTTTCTTTTTGCCTCACAGACATTGGAATCTGAAGCCAAACTGTTGGTTTCCCCTGAGCACCTCTGGGGCTGACCAGACACATTTCAAACACCAGTAGCTTCCTTCTACCTATGGAACCAAAACCTTCCACGAAGGCAAGCCTCAGGATCTCCTCCATTTCCCTCCTCAGGCCACTCACCCACAGTTCTCTGCTCAGCATCTGAGTCACAAAGAGGGTCAGATCCTCAAATCTGCTTTATGAGAATTAAAATGAGACATCTGGGGTCGACAAGGGATTCTCTATCTCTACCCAGCAAAATTCTGCACTCTTGGGAGCTTCAAGTTACTTGAAACAAATGCCCACTTACCTCTCACATTTGTTGATGCTTGAGCTCTTTATCTCAGGCTTTAAAGGAGAGAAGATTATCTTGTAGGAAGACTGTGCAATGAGGTTGAAAGTACTTGAGATTGGAATCATATTGGTTTGGAATTGAAGCCCTGTGTTTCCCTGGTGGTGTGAGTTCCCAGCAGTCCACTCATCTTCCCTGTGCCTCCGTTTCCATCTGTGAAATGGGGCAGCTCATAAGAATCCCTGCCTACCTGCCTTAAAGTTTTGACACTAAAATCAAGTGAGACATCTGCAGGACTGTTTTGGAAACTTGCAGTCCATGGGGTGGTGGGACGGAGAAAGCGATCTGGCTCCCTCAAGATGCTGCCAGAGAGGGAGGCGGCCCCAGGCTGTGTGGTGTGGGCTCTGCGTTTAGCGAGATGGTAGCTGTTCTGGCTAACTGGAGCAGAATGAAAAGTCTTCTTCCAGTGCAGCCGAGAGCAGCAGCCAGGAAAGGATGCACCAGTGGGGCAGAGCAGTGCGGGAAATCTGGAAGAGGGGAGCGGAGAGCTGTGGAGCGAGCAGGCTGGGGGCCTGGAGGAGGCGATGGCTCTGTATGAGTTGGGGGTGTATCTTCTAACCTGGTGTTTGACTTTGGTATGGCATATTTTGGTCTCGGTTAACTTTTAGCCAGAAGTAAAGCATTCTCCTTTCAAAGTGATCTTTCATTTTCAGTTCATCCTCCAGTCTTTGCAAGTTTTTCACATCACAGAGTTCTTGCCACAAATGCTTGTGTTCTGCCTATTTTGCTCTTTCCAGGCATGCCAGAAAGGGTCAAAGACAAAATTTTATCTAAAATTCACTGTTTATCAAACTGTGTGTGCTGGTTATTACACAAGGAGAAGCAATGTTCAAACCTTTGGAAACTGCAACTGCCCTTCCAAAGTGACAATCTCATCAAGGAACAGGGGAGCTGGAATTGGGAAGCATGGGTTAGAGTTCCAGCTTGGTCATGAGGAAAAAATGTCATGTCGTTATTTACTTCATCTTCATTACACAAGAATTCTTGACAAAAATGAAAAGCAAAAAGAAAAGTGTTAAAATCATCTAAATAATTACCCATAAATTCAACTTCTTTTTGTGGTGTTATTGAAGGAAACCACAACCTTGTACATGCTTTTACAGAGCTCCACCACTGAACTACATCCCCTGGGCCTGAGCCAAATGCATAAAATGGCAATTTAAGAATTGAAGGATTCTTCAATAGGATAAAGCATACCTATTTTAAAACCAAAATCCACAACAGTGAAATGCAAGTAATATTAAAATTAGGGACAAAAAATAAAACCGTTTGTCATCATACCAATAATTAATTAGCAAGTTGATTTACACCTTCGAAGTTATCTTTGTGTTAGTGCAGTTTAATCTTGTTTGGACTTCCCAATCAATTCAGGAAGGCAGGATAAAATAAATTGAGAAGAAGAGGCAACAAGAAAACATTTGTATGGGGAGACAGTACAATGAATGGGTAAAAATTCATGAATTAAAGAGTTTTAGGGAGAAGATGGATGCAAACTGCATACATAAGAATGAATGGTCCTCCTGAACACCAGCAGCAGCTAGAAAATAGAATAGAAAGTATCCATTTATAACAGAAACAAGTGATTTAACATACTTAGAAATAAATATAATACATGGCTGACCTTTATAAAGAAAATTACAAACCCTGATTGTTGAGGGCAGGGAAAGAGACATAATCTATCCCAAGATGAGCACACTTGCTACTGGGAAAATGTCTCGTGCCTGAGGTTAATTTACAAACACGGCCTCTGCCTCTAATCAATCCCAATATTGTTTTTCAGAGCATGACAGATTCTGGAAAAACAAGAAGTTGATAATTTCAAAGGCCATGCTAAGAAAAAAGAGTAAGTGAGGAGGCCTAATCTGTAAGACATTAAAGCATTGTATAAAATAATAATTTAAAAGTAATTAAAAATGAATGAGGCTGGGAAGCCACATAGCACTGGAGAATTTTAATTTAGGATTCCTCTTTAGACAAGATGAATTAAAGACCTAACTACACTTTTAAAAATCAAAAAGTTATCAGAAGATGAAGTATCTTTACAAAGGAAGATCACTCTCTGCTTTGAAGTGTGTTAGAAGAAACCACCAAGGGTAAAACCGATGGATGACAGCAAGAATAAAATAAAAACCCATATTGGTTTTAAAAAAATGAAGTAAAATGAGGAAATGCTAGATTGAAAATTGTGATTGCCCCAACTTTGATACACAGAGGAATGATAGCTGTGTTACACAGAGTTCATTAAAATTCGTAAGAGAAAAGTATTACAACCCAATAGATAAGTAGGCAACACATTTAGGCAGGCTATTCATGCAAGGGAAAGCCAGTGTGTTAACAAACACCTGGAAAAATGTGCAACCTTGCTAGCAATCAGAGCAATCAAAATTAAGCGTTGCTGGTGAGTGCCTGTAATTCCAGCACTCAGGGAAGCCAAGACAGAAGAGGAGGATCACATGTTTGAACTCAGTCTGGGCAATTTGGTGAGACTGTCTCAAAATAAAAATAAAAATAACTGGGAATGTAGTTTGATGTGAAGACCTTGTGCTCTTTCCCAGGTACTGAAAAAAAGTAACCTTGGCCTATTTGATATTTCTTAACATAGAAAAACTACTTCAGCCCCAAACACACCTATACCAGCCACCATGCCATAGTTGGAGTGTGGGATGTAGCATTTCAAGTGGGGGCACAAACTTGGTTACTCTCAAAAGTGATGTAAATAGAACTACTTTTTAAAAGAGTGTGTAAGAAGAGCCTGAAAATATATGTCCTTCATTCCTGTTAGTTCACATTTGGAAAGAAAAAATTGATCCTTTGATGATGTTCTGTTCAGCATTATTCAATAGTGAAAACTTGGAAGTAACCTATCTACTCAGTAATAAGGAAACAGTTGAGTCAAATGTAGGGTATCTATGTTATTTTTAAATTTGATTAATAAATCTGTGTGGGAACATGGAAAATACTTATCATGTATCATTAAGAGGGTAAAAGAATCCCACTTGTACAAAGTCACAGATATGTGATAAATGCAATAAAGGGAGAATGTATGTCTCTGTGAATGACGGCAAGAAAGAGACACATAAAAATGAAAATAGTTTTGTTAGGGTTGGGATTTTTGGGTATCTTGGTTGTTATTGCTGCTTTAATTTTAAGAATTTGGGGCTATCCTCCAAGTATGGTGAGATCCATATAGCAGGCTCTTTCTTAGCCACAGTCTCTCCCCTGGCTGGATTGTATGTTCCCTGGAGCAACCTAAATGCCCTGTATTGGGTGGTACTATGTCTCCCAAAGCCCTCATATACTTTTTATGGGGCTGAGTCTGGCACTTGTGATTGGTTTGTTGTCTAGCGCTGGGATTGGTGATGTGAATGCTGTATCTGCCTAGGTCTGGAACTGAGATACAGTATAAAGGAGGCGGGTCTTCCTCTTTCTCGCTTGTGCTCTCTCTCTCTCTCTCTCTCTCTCACCAGCATGCCTTGCTGTTGCGGCAGCCATGAATGGCAGCCCTACCATGCCATGCTGCCTTGGAGCCAACTAAGTATGGACTGAAACTCCCGAGAAACTGTAAGAAATAAATGATTCCTTCCCTATTTTGGGTGTCAGGTATTCTGTCTCAGCAATGAGTAAAAAGTAACTAAGACATGCCCTGTTCTCTGAGTCAAAGCTCTGTCTGTTCCTAGGGAACAAAAGTATCTATCCCCCTCCCCCCCTGGATAGGGACAATAAGGCCAAGAGCTTCACAGAAGCCCCAGATGCCATCAGAAGCCTCTACCTTGAAACTTGGGGTAGCGGTAATGCTTGATAGCCAGCCACTTCTGTGGCACCGGCCCTCATGTGGCAGGGCCTCTCTGTCCTCTTGGACAAAAGATTACTGCAGCATCCACACTGCCAACCTTCAGTCTGCTTCCCAGAGCTGCCAGCACATCTTAGACATGAGGACTTGAACCTCCAACCTGAAACCAGTGAAGGGGCTTCTGGGACCAATGGAAGGCAACTCAGCTTCCTCTAAGTCCTGGGCAGGGGATGTGTACTTGAGCTCACATAGGAGCCAGGAGCAAACTGCCCACAGCTGCTCTGGAGGGTCAGGTCAACCTTGAGAGTCAAGGTATTTAGAGCCTGGGTCTTGCTGAGAAGACTATACTGCACCCCATTCCATGTCTCTTGGTACCAGGAACCCCAGGCTGGCTCTGAAACCCCTCCACATGCTTATACTCCCATCTCAAGAGTGCTTAGGTTAGTGTGTGTGTGTGTGTGTGTGTGTGTGTGTGTGTGTGTAATGCATATGCATTTGTGAGGGGCCTTCTTTTTATCCCCTTTCTCCTCCAGATAGTGATTAGCTCCTCTGCCCTGGTTCCTTTTATTTCTTCTCCAAATATCTGTTTATTGGACTTGAGTGCCCATTGCTTTGACCAATAAGCATAAAGATGAAGAAATATTCACCAGCAGGTAAACAGCACTTTAGTTTGTAGTCTGTACGAACTTGCTTACTGGTTTGTTCCTTCCCTTAGAACCATAGCAGCAGCCCCAATCCCATCTCAATGCTCAGATTGTCTCCATCTCTTGTTTCCACAAAATTTTCACCCTGTTGAGTCATCATGATTTTTATAGGTTCTCTCAAGACTTGTATGGACATGAGATGGGGTCACATGAGAAGGTATAGGGCCTGGCATTCTGGTGGAAATTTTCAGTTTCTTTTCTTTTTGTTTTTTTTTGGGAAAGGCAGTGGCTGGACCAGAGATGGTACCCAGGGCTTTCACACTGACCTATGTTCCTGACCCTTTTTTTATTTTTTGTTTTTGAGGTGCAGGATCTCTCTAAGCTACTAAGTGGTTCAGGCTGGGCTCAAGTTTGCGATCCTTCTCCCTCACCCTCTGAGCTACTGAAATTTTCTGCTTGGCTCAGTAGACACATTTCTGTGGCTTTGGCACTTCTACCTTCAGGCCTGAATGGCCAGCCTCTCTGTATGTTTGGATCCAGGCTTTCATCTGACCAAAGAGGGTCCCTTCTGGGCGGGGGCTCACGTGCCAGCAGTGAGGGCAATATGGTTTGTTATCCCAGAAGCAAGGAGCCCTTATTTCATTTATAGTGTAATAAAACTCTTATTGATTTTAATAAAACTGAAAAATCTCTTTGTGAATGAAAACCCTGGGGCCCCACCCCGTGAGTGCTGACTTGCTGCATTTCTCCACCCGGTGGACATTATGATTCATATCTGGGCACCACTGCAGTCCAGGGCCAATTTCTCTAGCAGAATAAATGGGAACTATAAAAAGTTGCACATTTGAGTCCTTCCCAAGGGCCCTTGGGGTTCGTGGCTGGGAGGGAGGAACATTTCCCAGCTGAGGGGTGGCGTGACTGGAGTCGCCGGAACAGCCAGGACACAGCTCCCGGAGAAGTGGGGAGGGCTGTAGATTGCACCACCCGGAGAAACACCTCCGTCCTCATTGCTGCTTCTAACTGAGCTCTCTGCAAATCCTTTCTGGTCAGTGTCTTGTTTGGGTGTGGATTGCAGGTCTCAAACTGGTTGCACTCAGTCTTCCAGGCCAGAATATTCCTTATTTTCATACTCAAAGCAGGTACTCCATGTCATTTTGACTCCTCTGCCTGGTATTTGAAGGACTTACAATGCTCCCGACACTTTCTTCCATATCTTTGTAGGTGCTGTGGTCTTGACCTAGAACTGGGCACCTTATCCTCCTCCTGTTGATTTCTACTCATCTCTTTTCCCTGCTCGATTCACCCACTCCTTCCCTCCAAGACAGCATTCACTCTTCAGGCATGATGTTCCTACGGACTCTGTGTATAACTGTCTTTCTAGCTTTAAAATCATCACATGTGTTGCATTTGACTGTACACCTGTCACACTTTTAAACTCTTCTTTCATGAATCCATTTAATCTTCCAACAACCTATTGGGGTTGGTACTATTATTAAGCCCCTCTTTACAGATAAGGAACAAGTCCAGAGAGATTAAGGAATGTGTCCAAGTCCACAGAGTCAGCAAGTGGCTGGCAACCACTCTGCCTCCATGGTAACATTTATTACTTCATTTCCCAGATATGAGATTTGCCCAGGCCTGGGGCCACGTCTTCATACTTGCATTACTAGTGCCTACCGGACAGCCAGAGCACTGTCAGCTCTCAGTAACATGGGCACAATTGATACCTTGCTTGGTAACATCCTGTCTGTAGGGAGATTACTTAGTGTCTGCAATGTCTTCATGCTTGTGAATGTCTGGAGGGTCCAAAGGGTGGCTCAACACTGTGTCAGGCACTTTACTTCCATTACTGAGCTTTATTTCCATGACAGAGGTATGATTCATCAGGCCCAGAAAGGTTAAGTGAACGGCGACAAACCTGGCATTTCATCTCTAACTCCAAACCTGGGGGTCTTTCCCAGGCCCCTTGGCATTTCAAACCCACTCTGCTATTCCTCATTCCAGGGCTGGTCCTAACTGCAGACTCCACCAGCAAAGACTTTATCCTCATGATAGGATCCAGCTCTGGATATGTCCTCAAGAGAAACAGAAAGTTGTTCTCATGTCCCACTTACTCAGTAGGACATAACACATAGTCTGAATAAGAAATAGGGGACCAAGATGTAGTGCTGCTGTCACAAGGCCAGAGGCTGGGATGGGCTGCCATGCTCTCAGAACTGGGATGAAGATGTAGTGATATCCAGGAGGTGGTGACACTTCAAGTGTGAATGTTTACTCCTCTCCTCTCCTGAATACCACTCTCTCCTGTATCCACAGGCATGGGCCCTGGGCAACCCTGTCCTCCGTGGCTGTCCTCCACCCCAGCATAGCTGAATCCACTAGTAATTGCTTGGCTTCCAATGCCTTCTGGCATTGGAATGATGATGGCTAACTTAAGTGTGGTTTTTTGAGTGGGAAGGAGAATGGAATAGAGAGGGAGAGAAAGAGATGAAAAATGAGAGATGAGAGAGAGGGAGAGAGACAGAGAGAGGGGGGTGAAGAGAAAGAAGAAAGGGTGGAGGAGAAAAAGAAGAAGGAAGAAGGAAGAAATAAGAAAAGAGAGGAGGGGAATGAAGGGGAGGGAGAGAGAAACATCAGATACATAAAAGAAAGCCAAGGCCATGACCTCTACTCCCAGAAGTTCTCGAAGTCTATACATCCCACCTCACCTTGGATTTCAAGAGACATCCTAGGGCATTTTTTTTCGTGATTTCCTCTTCCCTTTTTATTTATATAAACTTGTTTATTATAGTAAACTAGTCTAGTTGCCTGTAAGTAAGCAGAAGAACCCTGACCAAGGTTCCAAACCTTGTTCCCTGTGCATCCACAGGAGGATAGAAACACTGACAGCTTGTATACTCCTCTAAACGGCAGGAAGAAAAGAACGTGCCCGGGAACTAAAGGGCTCTCTCTGGCTGATACGCAGGCGGCACCAGGGTGTGTGACCAGTGTCGCTGTGTCTGAGGGGCTTCCTGGGAAGCTGGGACTATGGGAGGATCAGAGAGGAGTTTCAGCTGGGCAACCTTTCTCAGCAGGTTTGTCCCAAGAGAAGAAGGGCTGCCTGAGATGCCAGATCTGGAGGGTGGTGTGGCGAAGCATCTAAGAGCAGGGGTAGGCAGGTCTCTCTGCTTGAGGGTCCCTGAATCATGAATTCCTACACTCTGAGTTGGTCCTCCTTGCTCTAAGGAGAGCGTCCATTCTCAAAGCTAGATTTCTAGGGTGGAGAGGGAGCATGCGAGCCTGGACACCTGCTCATGACTGGGTCTGTTTTACAGGGTCTGGAGTGAGACAGAGACAATGACCAGACTCAGTTGTGTCTTGTAATGGGCAGGACCCTTAGTAGTACCTCACACTCTCCCTCAGAGACCCTCAAATCCCTCCCAAGACTGAACAACCCCTTGGTCACCTCCCCAGTGGCCCCAGAACTCCAGATCCACACAAGGTGCCTAAGAAGACCTGACTGCTGCGCCGCACCAACCCCACAGAGGCTGCTGTGCTTAGTTTCTGCTTCTGGCACCTGCCTTCTGCTGTTCTTTAACTACCATCCCCCCACCCCACCCCACCAAACCAGCTGGCAGAGCGATGGCTTCCTGGAATGCTGGGGTGAGCACGAGTTCTGGATGGTATGGCTTTGGGTCTGGACAGTTCTTGGAGAAGCCCTCTTCCTGGCTCATCTGGCATAGGAAACCTGGAACCCCAGGAGTCTGGGATTCCTTTCTCAGACAGGACCACTCTAACTCTTCTAGGTCCCTCAAGCACTGAGTACAGGGAGGTCAGTGAGGTGAAGCTGCACACCTCCTTGTACCTGGCAGGTGCTTCTAGATGATGCTGTGAGTTTGTCCTCTACATGGACTTTGGGAAGGGGCCTCTCTCTCTCTGTCCTACTTACTACTCCCAGAAATCACCTTTCAGCTCTAGGCTACTATGTCCTAGCTACTCCTGTCCAAAAGACCACCTTCCATCTGCTGCTCTTACTTTAATAATAACCCTCAAAAACACACACTCCCCATCACATCATTTGTTTCCTGCCCTCACCCTTCTCCTCACTCTGGAATCCTCTCTTTGGGATGTACCTATGGCATTATGGGTTTGGTGTCGTATCACTGGTCATGTGCTCTTTGGCCTTCAGCTCAGGACAGTTCTGGGGTGGGGGCTGGGGGATACTGGGGTCTTTCTGAGCATGCTCATGGTCATGCACATTAGCTGCCGTTCTCTGGAGGGCCTGGGAGAGGTGGGGAATTTTGCCTGCTTTCTTGCTGTGATTAATGGTCTGCTGTGGGTTTCCGGTCTAAGAGGACATTTTAGAGTATACTGCAGCATTTCTCAGGAAGGGACAATTAACCCAGCACCCTGTGGAAGGAAAATCGAAAGTCCTGGGCTTCAGACCAAATTCAGTTTCACATTTAAGAACTCCATGGGAATTCAGGGGTGTGGTCAAGTTTGTGCCTGGGACTTGGACTGAGTGGGCCTCTGAGCCCACCTCTGCTGGTGCTCACCATCTCTTCATTGCTCATTCAGTCACTCATTTAGTCATCTGTCCAGTTCATTCATTAGTCACTCATTTATTCTTTGTCAACTTCTAAATTTATACATTCATTCTTAATTTGCTTATTCATTCATATATACTCATCCATTTATTCTTTTTATTTCTGGCTTTATTGGGACATAATAAGCAGGACACATATAAACAGCACAGTTTCCATTGACATATGAATGGAGATATATGGCATGCATACACTGTGGTGTATTAGTCAGCCATTAAAAATGAAATCTTGTTTTTGGAAACATGTGTGGACCTGTAGTGCATCTTGTTAAGTGAAATTAGTCAGGCACAGAGACAAATACTGCATGTTCTAGTTATATGTGGAAGATAAGTAAGTTGGTCTCATAAAAGTAGGGTGTAGAATAGTCACTATCAGAACTGGGCAGGATAAGGAGGAGGAGGATAGAGAAAATTAGCTTAAGGGGTACAAAAATAGGAATAATTTTAGTGTTTTATAGCACATTAGAGTGACTATAATTAATAATTTATTATTTGTGAATAGTAAAAGAAAAGGTTTTTTGAATATTTCCAGTGAAAAAGATATTACAAATGCTTGAGACATGAATACGCGATAATTATGCACTGTATATGTACCCCACAAATATAGAAAAATATTATGTATCAATTGAAAATAAAAAGCACAACTTGGTAAATTCTGAGATATCTGTATCTATCTCCATCTCTATATTTTTTATCACTTGTGTATCTGTATGCATCTATGTCTGTGAAGTCATCATCAGGACTGAGATAGTAAACACACCATCGCCCCAGAAATCATCCCCCTGTCCTTTCACATGCTCCCCACCTCCAGGCAGCAGCCACCGATTGGCTTGCTTTCACAATAGTCAGCATTTTTTAGAGTTTTACGTAGTGGGATTATAGAGAATACATTCTGTTTCCCTTCTGACTTCTTTTATTTAGCATTCAAAAACCCTCTGTTTTGTAGCATAGGTCAGTATATTTTATGGCTCATTCCCTTTTAAGGCTGGATAATATTCTAAGGTATAGATGGACCAGGGTTTGTTACTCGTTCATCTGCTGTAGACAGTTGCCTGTTTGGGGATGTTTCAAACAAACCTGTTATGAATAGTGGTGCACCCTTCACTGCAATGATGCGTCATTCACTTCTCTTGAGAAGTAGAGTAACTGGGTATTAGAGAAGTGTACATTTAATTTTTTTAAATTGAAATTTTTGTTTGGATAATTATAAATTCTTATACAGTATTAAGAAATGATTGAGAGAGACTCCGTGTCCTTTTTAAAACTAGTTTGTTCTTATAGCACTAGTTTACAAAACTAGGGTATAATATCACAACGATATATCAACATCGATTCAGTTTATCAATCATATTCAGATTTCCCTAGTTTTTACTTGTACTGCTTTGCGTATGTCTAATGTGTATTTAGTTAAACAAAATTTTATCTCCAGTATAGATTAAGAGATTAAGACGAGATTAAAATTTCAGGATACTGAACAGTTCCAGCAGAAGAGCAAACCTGGGTTGCTTTTTGTTTTTTTTTTTTTTTTAGTACTGGAGATTGAATCACCTTTTGTATCGAGCTATTTATTTATTTATTTATTGGTACTGCATCAAATTAAAAAGTTTCTATGCAGCAAGGGAAAAATATCAGAGTGAAGATACAATCTGTGGAATGGGAGAAAAATCTTTACCAGTTATTCCTTAAACAAGATTAATATCTAAAATATTTTATAAAGAGTTCAAAAACTTCACACCAAAAAATCAAACAGTCCAACCAATAAACAGGCGGATGAATAGAAGAGATATTTCTTAAGAGAAGTACAAATCGCCAGTAAGTAAATAAAAAAAGTGTTGGATATCTTTAACCATTAAGGAAATGTAAAACGAAACCACATTGAAATTTCATCTCACCTGTCAGAACGGTTATTATCGAGAACACAAAAGGTAATAAACTTTAACATGCAGAGTTTGGATTTCTTGATGGTAACCATTCTGCCCCCAACTGAAATCCACCTCTGCTCCAGCCTTTCCTTTCTGGGTAAGAAATCACCAGTTGCCTGTTTATTTGCGATATTAGTATCCTCTTTTATGCCTCTATTTCCTTTACACTCTATATTAAAATCACAGCAACATTCCAAAACATATCCTAAATGTAATGATTGTGAAAAGGTAAATATGAACTGAATATTAGTTGGCATCATTTAATTACTGGTGAAGTATTTAGGAGTAATGTGTCATGATATCTTCTACTTATTTTCAAACGGTCAGCATAAGGAAAAGTGTGCATGTGTGTGTGTGTGTGTGTGCACTTAATTCTCCACTGGACACTAATTCCAGCGATAGAACAATCATAAATGCTGAGGAAGTATTGAACAGCATGCAGGGACTACCTGTATCATCATTTCAACTTTTCTGTGGGATGAAAAATGTTCAAGATAAAAAGTTGAGGAAAACAGTTGAAAATGAGACAATAGAAAAGAATTAAATAGACCGTGACTTTGAAAGACTTCAAGGATACTGTAATGTTTGTTTTCTTTCTGGAGACGATTCTTGAAATTTGCCATCTGAAACACATTTTTGGGATAATCTGAGCTATAAGTGAAATAAAGTATTAGTCTTCACCAACGTCATCTCTGGGCCTCACTGTGTCATCCTGAATGGTTCTCCTGCTTCTTTTTTCACTGCTCTTCCTTTGAACTCTGGTTGTATTGTACATGTGGAGATTTCTCAAAAAACTAGGACTAGAGATCCCATTTGACCCAGTTATTCCCCTGCTGGGTATCTTCCCAGAAGAACTAAAAACATCATACCACAGTGATATATGTTTACCCTTGTTAAAGCGGCACAGTTTGTAAAAGCTAAATCTTGAAAACAACACAAATGCTCAACAACTGAGGAATGGACAAAAAAAAGTTATGGTTATTTTATACAATGGAGTCCTACTCAGTCAAAAAGATGGATAAACTTGAGACATTTCCAGGTAAATGGATGCAACTCGAGATCATATTCATAAGTGAGATAAATCAGATGCACACATGCAGACATTGTATTGTCTTCCTATTGTGAGAAGCTGAAAGAGTAAATAAGATCCAAAATGTGTAATAGATATTGTGAAATGAGAACAAAGGAAAGAGAATGTGGGTTGGAAGAAAGGACAAAAGAAGGAAGGAAAAATGAAAAAATATATACAAGATAGTTAAGATAGCTATATTGCTAACTTCTCCTAGTTCAATGAAAGAAAAAGTTTGTGCTAATGTTGTCTGGACAATTTTTTATGCTTATATGCTGCATTCTGAGTAAGTACTTTGAAGACAACAATACACAATATTAACCATTGTTACTCTCCTATTATCTCGTTATGAAATTTTGTTTCTTTTTCTCTTTAAAATAAAATAAAAAAATAAACTCCATCACTTTCTTCCTCAAAATATCCTCCAGTGCTTCCCACACTCCAAACTATGGACAAGCTTCTCTTAGCTCCAGCCTCAGCTCTAGCTGCACTCTTTCTCCCTCTTGTATTATATCCCTCCTCCGCACTTTGTAGTTCTGAAACATGCCTCGGGCTCTCTCTGTTTCCTATTCTCCCTCCTGGAATACTCTTCCTTAGCGTTCCATGTTTTTTCCAGTATCTGATCTAGTGTTTCCTCCTATGGAAAAAAGTTGGTTTTTTTTTTTTTTCATGCTCACCAATTATTCTTTTTGCTTTTATTCTGAGTCAGATTGCCTGGTTATCAACTTAAGCATTATCACTAGGAAGAGAATTGCTCCTTCATTCACCCTTAGCCCCATTATCCATTGCCCCTTATTTCTTTTAGCAATTGAATTTCTCTCTCTGATTTAATCTATGCAGGGAGAGATGACATTTCTCTGACTCCCTTTCAGCTAAATGAGCTGGGCCAGCTTTGACCCTGCCGAGAGGACCACACCCTGTGCAATGGCTGAAAAACAAAACAGAAAGACCCCAGGTTGCTAAGCAATGTCTAACACTAATGTAAATGAAATGAGTACTTCATGGGTTCCCTCCTTTATTCATCCTCTCCTTTCTTTCTTTCACCTCTTGATGAATTCATTCTACTCATTGTACGTCACAAACCTGAGCATCTTGTTCTCTCCCTGTGCCGTGAGGGCTCTGCCTGCTGTGGAAGCGCTAACTGCCTGGCCCTCTCTCAGATGCCTCCCTCCTCCCCCAGCTGCTAGGCGGTGTGCTCACAGCTTCCCCTGTGGCTTCCCTTATGGGATGGGAGATAAGCAGTACTCCTGTGCCTCATCGCTTCGTACCCACCTCTCCTGAAAAAGCAACCATCCTCCACCAAGAGGGCTTCTCCTTCTCCTTGCTGCCTCCACAGGCTCTGTAAGACCTAGATCACACACCCCTGAGTTCTTGGCTGAGAGATATGAGACTGCTTCTGTCTGCTGCAGCCAGGGTTGAGGTGGTATCATGGGCAGTCCTGGCTTCACTTTGCTGCTGGCGCCCACTGAGGGAGCGGGCAGCAATGCAGAAGATCAGAAGGGAACTGTCCTCCCCACAAAGGCTTACTGATTGCATTCCTGATACCACACATTGGGCCCAACCAAACAGACCTAGTCTCTGCCCTCACGGAGCTATCTTGTGCAGGAAACAGATGTGTCTTATCTACTTAAATACAGAATTGTAAGCGGAACAGACTGGGATAAATATTAGGAGAAAACCAGTTTATCATACTATGAGAACATGTAACACGAGGGTGTCATCTAATCTGTGGAGTCATAGAAGTGATGAGAGCAAGGTGGAACAGGGCTGAATTGGAGGACAGATGTGGGATGTGGAGAAAGAAGAAATATAATGATTAGTGAGAACAGAATGTGTAAAGGACCTGTGGTCAGACAGACAGAACAGAATGACTGGTCTACAGAGACTGAGATTGAAGCCAGACAAGTAGGCAGTCCTGGACACTACAAGGTGTTTTTTGCTATGGGAGACATTTTGTTCCTCAGCTTAGTGGTGAGAAGATGGGTTTGAAAAGATGGGGGTGACATAGTCACACTGTGTCTTGAAGTGACTGTCGAGTGAAGGGAGCTGAGGCTAGGGTGGTGAAGAAGGAGAGCTGTGGCAGAGAGTTCAGGAGGTGAAGCCTGGCAGAGTCCTGGCTACACTCTCAGCAGGATGCGGAGGGAGGGTGAAGGGCTGAGTGAGGACAGGCGTGGGGGCCATTCTTTACAGCAGAAAGGAAGTCAAGGCCTGCAGAGGAAGAGCAAGAGTTTTGGATTCGCAGAGCGCTGATTTCCCTTGTGATTCATGAGGACAGCTGAGTGTGTGAGTCCGGAGCACAGAGAGAGTTAGAAGGCAGAGTATCCTGGGGAACCGGAGCCTGAAGTGCTGAGTAAGATCTGGCACACTGGGGAGACAGCAGGTTCCAAAGGGGAAAAGGACCACAGGATCAGGTACTGCAGGCCTGGGAGGAAGGCAAGAAACAGAAACACTGAAAATTTTTTTTTTTTTTTTTTGCGGCACCGGGGATTGAACTCACAACCTCGCGTCTGCCAGGGCAGGCGCTTAAGGCACTGAGCCAAACTCCCAGCCCAGGTTTTTCGAGGCAGGGTCGCACTGTGTAGCTCAGGCCGGCCTTGCACTCGCGTTGTAGCGCAAGCCGGCCTCGAACTCACAACGCTCCGCCTACCTCAGCCTCCCGAGGGCTGGGATTAAAGGCGTGCGCCACCACGCCCGGCTGAAACACTGAAATTTTAGAAGGGAATAATAAAAAAAAAGTGGTCATACATTACTGGGGAAGAAAAACCTTCCCATGGAAGTCAGATTACAGTCAGAAGCCATAAATGAAAACATATCTGAAGTTGTAAAAAAGTTTAAGATATCTGAATGGGGAAACCACAACAAGATTAAAAGACCAGCAGTAATGTGAAATGAAATCTTTGCAATATATCCAAAAGGTAGAGACAAATACTTTCTAAATTCTGTCAGAAAAAAAAAGACGAATCCCCTAGCAGCTACTAGATACATGAATGACAGCACACTGAAGAAATGTGCAGGAACGCTAACTGCAGGAAAGTGAGCACCATGTTCTGAGAGGCTGATGCCCATCTATTTAGCAAGTGTTAAAATATGGCTAATACTGTGGGGGATGTATATCTCATTGGCAGGATATGTTTGGAGGGAAGTTGGGTAGAATCTGTCAAAACTGCAATCAGCAAGCTCTCAATTAGAATCTATACTAAAAGAAAACCTGTGTGTATGTACCAAGATGCATTTTAGTTACTGAGAAGTGTATCGTGATGTTAATTACAAAGGTAAAAATACTGGAAGCAATATAACTTCATCAACACTGTACGAATGCTTCTCAATTTATAACGTGGTTGTGTCCTGCTAAACCCATTGTAAGTTGAAAGCATCATAGATCCAAACACATTTAATACACTGAGACTCTGGAGCATCCCAGTGTAGCAGTACATTATGGTGTAGAGCACTGATTTGTTCCCCTGGTGATGGTTAACGAGGAGTGGCAGCTCACTGGCATGACTCAGTATTGCGAAGTATTATTGTGCAGAATTTTGTAGCCCAAGAAAAGATGAAAACTCAAAATTTCAAGTAACATTTCTATTGAATACATATCACTTTCATGCCATTTAAAAGTTAAAAAATCCTAAGCTAAAGTATTGTAAATCCAGGACCATGTGTCTGTGTGCACATGTGTATGGTATATATAAATCTATACATACAATAGTATGTATAAACTCCCTACCTATATATGTGTATATATATGCATATATATATTACATATAAAAAGGAACCTATTTAAGTGAAAAGGTACATGTGTTTGTGAATGCGGTATGGTGGTCCCTACATGTTTGGCAGTGGTTTCTCTGGAGAAAGAAGAAATTGGGGTTGGGAGAGAGAGATGGGATTGAAGAGAGATGAACATTTTGCTCTGGAAATTTCTGCATGGCTTGAAACAGGCATAATGAAAATAACTTCTTGTGTTAGTTGAACAATTTTTAAGAATTATAAATATAAAAAAGAGAAATTTAGGCATCTTTGTAGAATGAGGACTTTAATTCTTTGGGGCATAGGCCAAAGAGTGGTATAGCTGGATCCAATGACAGCTCTATTTTTAGTTTTTGAAGAATTGATGAATGGTTAAAGAAAATGTGGTATATATACACAGTGAGGTATTATTCAGCCATAAAGAATGAAATGTCACTTGCAGGAAATTGTATGAAATGGAAGACCATCAGTTTATCAAAATAAACTAGGCTGAGAAGAACAAGTATCACATGTTTTCTTTCATATGTGGAACCTAGAGGGGAAAGAGAAAAGGAGACAGAGAGAGAGAGAGAGAGAGACAGAGAGAGAGAGAGAGAGAGAGAGACAGAGACAGAGAGAGAGAGAGAGGAGGGGGAGAGAGAGAGAACTGTTTGAAGAGAGAAAGGGAGAAAAGGGCAAAGGGTCAGAGTAAAGGGCAAGGATGGGTAATGAGGGGATGGAAATAGTTCAAAGCATGTATGAAAATGCTTAAATGAAGCCTGTTACTTTGTAGAATTAATACATACAATGAAACTATTTAAATTAGAAAAACAGAAGAGAAATCCAGAGATGCCTTCCATGGAAAGAAGGCCAGCGAGGCCTGGTCACCTACCGACTGGCTTGGCTGCCATCTCCGAGTGCAGACCGCTCGCCCTCAGTTCCTGCGTCTCCTCGCCGTGGTGCCCGCCATGGGCAGGTAGGGAAGCTGGCGCCTGCTGCAGGAGCTGCCACACAAAGGAGGCTGGCGCCGTTGTAAGCGCTCTGACCTCCTCTTTTAAAGCACGTTGACTCCGCCATTCATTCACATAACCTGGCAGAATATTTTCAAATAAATCATGGCCTTGGCAGTTACATTCTCTAAACCACACTGGAAAAAGGATTATGGTATTTACTGTGGGGACAGCAAGATTGATTTTCACCCAGAAACTCTGCCAGGTTCTTGATTTAGGGAGCCTTGATCAGCATGGGTTAGCTCTGATTTATATTGGCCTGCTACTCCATAGGCTCTTCTCCTACTTGGGACATTTTGAGTTGGGGCTTCTGGAGCACCTGGGATCCTATGCTGCCAGCTCCTTCCAAGATGGCCCACCATGGGCTCAGCCACAGCACAGTTCATGCCCCATGACTGCCTCCCAACACACCCTCAGGCCCGGTCCTGCTCCAAGTGGCCCCGTTGTCTACTATGTAAAGTCCAGTTCCTTAACCTAAAATTCCAGAATCTCCTTTAAGGAGATTCTGCACTCCTAACCACTCTCTCATCACTTCTCTGTGGGCCAACAATGCCCTTGAGAACCTTTATTAAAACCCCAACATCACCTTTTCATCTTTCCTCACTCATCTCTCACTCTGCTTCCTCTGTGCTCATGTGAGACCCGGATTACACATGGACTCGGCTGAACTCAGTTTCCAACTGCCCTTGCCCCAGACCTAGCCTATTGGTAGGAATGAGCCATCACCTAACTAGAAGTCACCAAGTTCTTCTAGTGATCACTGAAGGATCAGTGGGCAGTGCAATTATAATCGCTCATCCTACAAATCAGTGAGTTGCAATTAGTCATGGGCTCAGCTGCTCCAGGGATGCTCAGACACTAGCCTATCTACCCTTAGGATCTCTGGCGTAGGCCCTGATCTTCCCTATTTCTCCTTAGAATCCCAAAGCCATCCCTTAGCCTCCTTTTCCTAATCATATTCTACTTGGCTTGGAGTTGGTTTCAGCCTGCTTCTCATCTCCCACTTCATTCCTCAATGCTGGCCCACCGCCTGAGCATTTCTTCTCACTCATCTTCTGACAGTGATCTTTCTTCTATGGCAAAGGTTGCCTGGGTCTACCATAACCCCAGCTGGTAGCAAAGCACCATGCTACGTTGCAAAGAGGTGGGGTGTGAGTTTTTCAAGACAGACTCATGTCCTGATGTTTCCACATTTTGTTAGGGCACTTGGGCAAGTTGAATTACGCTTCTGAGTCTCTGTTTTAGGTAACAATAGCTAATTTTATATGGTTGTTGTGAAGTGACCTGTGTCAAGGTACCTCACGGTCTTGATAACAATATAAAATTATAACGTTGATTAAATGCCCAGTTACCACTGACTGAAAACTTTTAGTCACTGAAATTTCTGCTGGATCTGAGAGACCCAGTGATGCCAATTAATGTTTTCAATAACTGGTTCCTTAGGCTCAGATCCAAGTAACCCTTCTTGCCCATAGTGGCTTATGGGACACTTTGGTGTCATTGGGCCCTGTCTTTTCCCAGCAATGACTCCTTCATCCCTCACCCCAAGCCCAAGCACAGGTCTAGTTCTTAATTCTCTGCAGGTTGGCCTGGAAGAAACTGTGACTTCAGATAATGCTTTCCTAAAGGTTCTGTCTTGATAGAATGGAAGAATTTGTGAAGAGGAACTTGGAATTTTTGTAGAAAAGACTGTATGCAGAAAAAAGGCTTAGATCTCTCCCTGGGAACCCCAGCAATCAGATGATTCATTTTCACTTGCCCCCACATTACAAGGATCAGCTCAACTCAGAGAAATGCTGGATCCTTCTCACCCTCATCTAAGGTCCACTTTCCCACTGCTCACTTCCCACCCTGGGGCTGACGTTGGGAATATCCACTCCCTTCTAGGAAACCTTTCCACAGGCATATGGTGACAGCCAATGTAGACTTCTCAATTTTCAAAAGCTGATGGTTCCAGGTAGTGTTTTTTTTTCCTAGCAAGAGGAGAGATAATAAGATAAGATCAATCTGTTTTCTCTGGGGTTGGTTCTAACTGTCCAGGAAAAGACTCACATTTCCCCCATGATGTGTACCAGTTGGCATCACAGTTCATGCAGAAGCAAGAAATATTTCTTTATAACTTCCATCTTACATGCCCTGGGACATTTCTCAAGTGGGGAGAGGGAACAAGAAAGTCTCAAAGCTACATGACTGATGGCAATCACCATCCAATTTGAACTGCCAAACAGAGCCTTTAAATCCTGAATTTAAAAAGTTTGTGTTCAGGTTGATCATGATTTCATGGTTTTCTCCAAGAACAACTGGTGAGCATTTGTGTTACTAAAAAGCACGTTATGGTGATTTTCTGAAAACAAATGAAGAGTGTACTCCCTAAAGATGAACATTAAGATTCTTGGGAGGAAATGTAAGTGCCCTGCTCAGTATATTAATGCTTGCAAATCTTAGTGCCTTAGTGGCAAAAAACAGAACCTCTCCTTACAGGACATCTCAATCACCTTAAGGAGTATAGAATTCCAGTGTGGTGGTTAATGTTGATGGTCAACTTGCCTAAATTGACACCTAGCGAATTAGTAAAGAACACTTCTGAGTGTATCTGTGGGAATGTTTCCAGAGATGCATGGCACGCAGGACAACAAAATGAGAGGGGAGGACCTGCCCAGATTGTGGGTGGCACTATTTAATAGACTTGTAGCCTGGATGGAATAAAAATGGGA
Source organism: Dasyprocta punctata (assembly GCA_004363535.1). Classification (NCBI taxonomy): domain Eukaryota; kingdom Metazoa; phylum Chordata; class Mammalia; order Rodentia; family Dasyproctidae; genus Dasyprocta; species Dasyprocta punctata. The sequence continues at coordinate 29,203 of RJWM01005603.1, forward strand.
ATAAGGTAGAAATCAACCTGCTTGAAAAGCTCCATTCTGCTTGAGCAGGTGCATGTTTTGCTACTGTCATCACCTGTGGACATCAGACTCCAACTTCTTCAGCCTTTCAACATGGGTTCACACCAGGGACTCTCCAAGGAGCTTCTAGACCTTCATTCTCGTATTGGAGCTGCATCCTCTGTCCTTCTTGTTCTGTAGCTTCCAGCTTCTTGGACTGAGCAATCACTAGATCTTCTGGTTCTCCAGAATGCATATGGCCCTTGTGGACTATCCTGTCTCTGATCCTGTAAGCATATCTAATAGATCCCTTTCATGTATATATATATATTTAGAATATATATATTTTGCTGAATTTGTTTCTCTAGAAGACCATTTTCAATGCACCCAGCTAGTAGGAACCCAGCCAGATAAACCTCAGTTTACCTCTAGGAATCATTAACCACTCCATTAAATGACCCCCCAGGTCTGCCTTGCCTGCCTTCCACTTCAATGTTTTTATCAGTTTTTAAAATATACTAAATTGATTTGTTTTCAATGAAACAAGTCCATCTCATGAATCATGCCCACTCTCCTGCCTACATCTTTTACTTCTGTGTTAAAGTCTCCTTTATTAAGCCTATTTAGGCCCTGCCTCCTCTGCCTTTACAGTCACATTAAAGTGATTCGGACTTATGCTCATCAGGCCTTAATGGCCAGAATCAGTGACTTTTTTCTCTATGTAGGACTCACGGGTGCCTCTCGCTCCATCATAATTTCCACACATCAAAAATAGGGAGTTGAGTTTAGAAGTGATTAAAATAATCTAGTTCATATGAGTTGGCATTGAGATAATTATAAAGTAGTTCAGTTAATTAATATAAAATACAATTTCAATGAAAAGTATTTTGCAGCAGTTCATCAGTACCTCAGCTTAATCAAGGTGATATATTATACTAGACTTCGGCTACCAGTTTCTAGAGTTGAAATAAACTTACCATTTTCCATGTTCAATGACAATTCATATTTCTGATTTCACCCCACCTAATAATTGTCAATGCAGTAGATGTATTGTCCCAAATAAGCAATAGCCATTACCACCAAAGGAAGGGGTAGTACAGGTTTAAAACAATGCAGATTTATTGTGCAGGTTAAAAAATATTGTCCAGCATAAATAATACTCAATGTGCCTAATTGGAAGCTAATTATCTTGATATTAAATTACTAGTAAAATCTAAAAGGCTTTAAATATTTGATATTGACAAGAACATTTATCTACTATTTCTATCAATTTCAGTTACTTGCATGACTGCAATTTATTGTTTATGAAATTATCTGTCCTCTTCTAGCAATCAATTGACATCCAATTAACCTAGGGCAAAACTCATTAAATTTCTATTAGGGTACCATCAGGAAATAAAGTTGGAGGTCTTCTACTCACCTGCACTTCCAGGGCCTCTTGGTCTTTCTTTACACTGGATGTTATAGTTTTTTATAGTCCCCCAAAGATCCACGTGTTGAGAGCTTTGTTCCTCACCTATAGCACTATAGCGAGGTGATAGAACCTTTAGAAGATATGGCCTAATGGAGATAAGTTAGGTTGTTGGAGATGGGTCCTTGAAGGGGATACTAGAACTTTGGCCCATTTCTCTTTCTTCTTTGGCTTCCAGGTTGACTTGAGCATTTTTGCTCTGCCACACACTTTGCCATAGTATTCTACTTTGCCACAGGTGCAAAAACAAGGGCTCTGACTGACCACTGACTGAAACCTCTGAAACTGTGAGCCAAAACAAACTTTTCCTCTTTTAAGATAATTGTCTCAGAAACTCATCTCAGTGATGGCAAGCTGACTACCATGCTTGGGTAATTGGGGTGATAGCTCTTCTAAGGCTGGAGGTAAACGATAAATCACTGGGGGTAAATTGATGAGGTGGTTCTCAAACTTGGCTGCATATTAGATAATTACCTGGAGAGTATTAAAAATTTTATATGTCCAGTCACATAAGCATTCAAACAATTAAATCATATTCTCTAAGTGGAATCTAGATCTCAGTTTTCATTTGAACTCCCAGAATGATTCTGGTGTGAATCATACTGACATCCAGGGAGGGAGTTATTGGAAGGCACTACCTGTACAGTAACTGTGCTATGGCTGTAGGTGATACAGTCCCTTCTGTCTCATCAAGGTTGATGGCCAGCCATCAGTTCTGGCTCAGCCAAGGCCCGAGTACTTGAACTCCTGCTCCTAACACTGGAGCTCACTCAATCCTTCCCTACCCCACTGCCTCCATCCAGCATCTTGGGACCATCTTTCAGTGTTCATTCTTGAAGAAAGACCCTCCTTTTCTAATCAGTTACAGCTCTCTGAGCTTGGTCTGTGGCCCCTCTCTCTTCCTGTTACTCTGCTCCTTCCCTCACCTTCTCCCTTCTTCTACTGCTTTCTTAATGTTGATCGTGTCCCTTGGCTCCTCACCTAGTATGGCAAAGCTCCAGGGTTTCCTGCTTTGACCAATCCCTTAGACAGACTTGGGACGGGTTTCAGCCCCACAAGGGTAAGAACTGTGACTATTGATCATCACTAAATATGTAGTTCCCAAGATAGTGGGCACTTCATACATATTCACTGAATGAGTAGAAAGAATTTACCCAGCAACTGTGTGCTAAGGATCATGGGTACACATTTATCTGTCATGAGGACTTTGAAAGCAGAAAGGAGCTATATTGCTTCACTGTCAAGCTGCTGGAAGTCCATTCTACTGCTTAATGAGGGAAAATGATCCTGGATTAAGAGATAGAGGGAGTATAAGGAGGGCGTGGGCAACTTCAAACATGGGGAGGCAGTGTAGAAGTCGGTGTGAAGGTACATGCAGGGTCACTGGGTATGTAGCTAAGGACCTGTGACATCGTGCGTGTAAGAGTGAGTCCTTCCACATATGTGTGTCTTGTCTTTGTGTGAAAGCCCTGGAATGTAGTCATTATTAACACTGATTCTATGGGCATGAGATAGAATGTGCTGTATATTTCATTCATAAAAAACTCTAGACAATTAAAACCAATCCAGAGTGACAGAAAGCAGGACAGTAGATCCTTGAGGGTAATGGTAGACTGGGGAGATTATTGAACTCCCCGGGAAACTTTAGGGGTACAAGGCATGTTCATGATCTTGATTGTGGTGTTGATTCTTTGGGCATGTATACATATCAAAATTCATTAAAGTGCACACCTTAAATGTGTGAATTTTAAGATATGACAATTGCATCTCAATTAAACTTTTAAAAAATGAATGCAATGTGATCAACAAATTTAAAAGACAACAAGGCTGCTGAAACACATCTGGGCTCTAGCCATGGCTTTCTTGCTTTCTAGCTGAGATGGAATTAGGCAAACTACGTAAGAACTCCATGCCTGTTTCTTCTTCAGTAAAGAGGGAATAATAATTTGCTTACCTTGTATAGTTGTGCAAGTGAATCAGATAGTGATTGAGATATTAATGTGCAGTGACAGTATCTGCCACATTTTTCCACTTTATTGAGTGGTACTGGCTATTGTTATTGTTAGTGGACAGACTTGGGTGGTACACATCTGAGTACATGTCTGTGCATTTCTGTGAACGTATCTGTGCCTGATGATGCATGGAGAAGTGTGTAGTGTAAACTGATGTGTGTGTATGTGTCAGTGACAGAGCAAGGGGTTGTGGATTAGGGCTGGGTGTGTGCCATTAGTTTAGCCATGAATCTTCCCTTCTCTTTGCTATCCACTACAGCCTCCTCCTCCTCCTCCTCCTCACCAGATAGCATGGCTATTGATTTTTTGGTAACAAGTTTCTAAACTGCTACATTTACTGACTCATTCAGTCTTTTATCATATCCAATAACACAGTGCATTTTGGAAATCATATCACCTCAGTTTCTTCATGGCTTCTGCAAATCAAATTTATTTTACCATTGAAAATGTCAAAAGGATCCAGCCAAAAGGAAATCTGGTGCTCTCTGGGGTGGCAGGACCCTGAGGCTAGCTCTTGGGCTGCAGTGAAGGAGGCTGAAGCTCTATTTCCCAGTGGAGTCAAATGGTGTGAATTCCCCGAAGCTGAGAGGAAGTCAGAGCATCCCAGGGAGAATAGAACCTTCAGACTTCTCTGGGGCTGGCTCACACAGGAGGAGGGAATTCAGTGAGGCCTTTGGGGCCCCAGAGAATATTGTTAGACTGTCCTCCCTTGTTCTGGGGTTGGGTAGAAGGAAATTGCAGTCTTGGTCCTCGGTAAGGTCACAAATGAGAGGGGCACAGACCCAGGCCTACCCCTGAGCTTACAGCATGGCTTTCCAGACCAGATTTTCAGCAAGGAGCAATGACTGGAGGCAGAATTCACAGGATAGATCTCAGGATTGGACTGTTCTGAGGCTGAGTCCCAGCTCTGTCACTACCCAGCTGTGAAATCCTGGTGGGCGGCATCATTTCTCTGAGAGTCTCATGAAGATTAGGGTACCTCACACATTGGTCCCCAGTTCCAGTTCTCCATAATATATGTCTGAATTTCAATCTCTGTCTAGTCAAGGAGGTTGGGTACCTTTATGAAATGACCGTAGGTGGACAAGGCCATGGGGTGGTGGGTGGGGAACAGGAGAGGTGAGGGTGAGTAATCAATCAGAGCCAGCTCACAGCATCTGGATGTCAGTTGAAGATATAGGCTTTATCATGGAAAGAAGTCTGTGTTTTAACAGGGCATCTCTGAAGTCCCTAAGTATAGCTTTATATTTCAGGACTTGCTAGAGAAACTCAAAGGACTCAGCATGTAATCACATTGATAGCTAAGACTTATCACATTGGAACAATTAAGAGAAAGATTAGCCAAAGGAAAAGTCATAGGGGTGAGATCCAGGGAAGACTAGGCACAGGGTTCCCAAGGTCTTCTCCCAGCAAGAAGTTGTGGCAACACATGGGAAATGTTACCTATCTGGGAAGCTTATTAGGTGCTCAGTGCCCAGGGATTTTATTGGAAAGGTGGTCACATAGACACTCTTGATCTAACATCGAAACTCCAGACTCCCAGAAGCAAAACAGGTGTTCAGCATAAACCATGCTATTTTCACAACAGTTTAGGCACAGTGAGCCACTGTTTTCAGTCATGATGAGGATCCTTCTGTCATCTAAGTTCCCAGACTCTGGCCAAGGGCTAACTTGTCAACAGGTTTTCTTTGGGACAGCAGTTACAAGCCTGCTCTTTTCTGCCCACAGAGTTCTAATGATGTGAGGTTTGCCTGGAAGCCCATGTGAAACGTGGACTTCACATAGGCTTCCAGGTAGAGCCACGTCAGACTGGAGGCAGGGAGATCAGCAAGAAAAGAGAGACGAAATTCTAGAAGGAGGGCAAAGCCTGACCTAGGGCAGGTGTCTTTGTTAGACTTTCGGCTGTAAGTACCCATGTCAGAGTGGCTAAGAAAATAAAGAAGAACTTAGTATATATATTCATTGGTATCTTCCTGAATCAGCTCAAGGGCAAAGACATCCACTGAGTCATAAAGGAGACAAGAATGGTATCTACAAAGCCATCAGGGCTTTCTGGGTTTTCTCTTTCCAGGACCTTGGCATTTTTCTTTTTGCTTCTCTCTCTGCATCCTCGTTTTCCTTCCTTTTCTACAGAATGACTTTCTTCATGTCTTTATGCATGGATTCCAGGCATCCACTCACATAGCCTCAAGTATAATTTGCATATTCTCCATTCCTGTGAGTAGCTGAGACTGACACTAGCGTTTATCAATTACAATTACACTTTCCTGGGAGAGAGATCTGACTGATGTACCTTGAGTCTTGTGCCCTCTTGTTCCACTTAACTATGGCAAGGACTGAGAATGATGTGGTATGAATACAGTTGGTCCATGAGAAGTGGTGAGCAAAGAAATGCTCTTCTGGTTCCTGGATCACTGCTGGTGATCAATTATTTGAGACAAACATAATGAATCTGAAATTCAAATAGGGAGATAAATAAAGTAACTGGAAAATTGATGGTGTATGAATTTCACATTATGTTAGTGGACAAATTTTAGAAAAACATTGTGATCCAATTACTAGACAATCAATAGTAGTTATAATTTTGATAGTAGATTTTACTTTCCAAGAAAAGTCATTCAGAGTCTTCTATTTGGCAGTTCGGAGGTAGAGGTGAGGTCAGGGGTACAGGGATTGTTTTCTTCACCATCGCTATACAAGTCTTACAAATGGTGAGTTCCACAGGGAAGAATTAAGAGAAAAATTGGGGTACCTTTTACAAGCTCACAATATGAATTCATAGAATCACCTAGAATTCTTAATCGGGCAGTGTTAGTCTTCAGGAAGGTGAACGGAGATAAATGACTGTGTTCTTTGAAGATTTGTCTAGTTCAAGATATAGATGTATAAATGTATTGCATACATGGAATGGCAAATGCAATAACAAAGGACTATCAGTTACAATTTTCCAGCTGCAAGTAACAGAATTGAAGTTGAGTTTAACGTAAGCAAAAAAAAAAAAAAAAAGGAATTAATTGGAAGGATATGGGACAACTCACAGAATTAAAGGATGAACAGCAAGATAGGGTTTGGAAAACTCAGGAAAGAGAGTTGCTCCAAGGATCCTGTGAGCAGGAAAAAATAGAGAGTTTCTTCAGGACTCTAGTGTCAGAAACAAAGTCAATCTTGCCATTTTCCAACTTGAGTCACTTGTTGATTACCTAAGGCCCTGCAGGAGCGTCTGGTTGGCCTAACTTGTGCCATCTCTTTTCTTTGTTAGGTCTTCTTGGCTGATGGTATAAGAAAAGCTGTAAGCACAGGAGAGTGGGTGGCTTTCCACAGAAATCCATATCTTGAGCAGGTTGGTAGCTGCTCCATGACCCATGCTTCTCTTCTTTCACTCATCATAAAAGTTTATACAGTCACCTAGAAGAAAGATTACATTTCTCTGCATTCCTTGCAGCTAGGCATGCTCAAGTAATTAAGTTCCAGCCCACTGTGACTGAAGTGGAAGCATCATGTTGTACTTCCCAGAAATTCTTCATAAAAGAGAGCAGCATTCCTTGGCTCCTTCTCTCCCACCCTTGTCTGCCCCATTCTTCGGCATTGGGTATAGTATAATGGATGAAATTCTAGCCATCATCTTGTACCAAGAGCATGAGAACCACAGCCTTGGGGTAACTGGAAGGAAAGGTGGAGTAGCCTGTATTCTATAAGATGAATGAATCAAAGGGACACAGATTCCTATTGTTTTTAAACCATAGTTACTTGAGGAGCCTAGTTACTTGTAGAACCCAGGAAGCAGCTCATCTGACAGTCACAATGCATGTAAAGAAGTGTGGTAAGGCAGCAGGCACTGGGGTGGCCAGAGACACATCTATCTGTACTGAAAGGACTAGTGGTCATCTGATTTAAATCAGTTTTTTTTTTTTTTTTTTTTTTTTGGCACCGGGGATCAAACTCACAGCCTCATGCCTGCCAGACAGGTGCTTAAGCCACTAAGCCAAACTCCCAGCCCTGGTTTTTTTGAGGCAAGTTTGCACTATGTAGCTCAGGCCAGCTTTGTGCTCGCGTTGTAGCCCAAGCCGGCCTCAAACTCACAACGCTCCTCCTACCTCAGCCTCCCGAGTGCTGGGATTAAAGGCGTGCGCCACCACGCCGGGCTTTAAATCAGTTTTGTGCTCCTGATCTTGATTGTTGCCTCTTGCCTTGGTCTCCATCAGTTTTCTGTAGGGCTGCAAAGAGGCAGGACCTGATTTAAAGCCTTTCCAGTAACTGAACTCCATGCCCTGAACACATAAGCCAAACCCCTGGAAGGTTCCCATGAAAGTAATTCTTGTTCCAGGTTCAGACTTTCTGCTCCATGAATGAAAGGAAGGGATGAAAGGAAGGCCCAAGACCAGGTCTTTCTGGGCAAGTATCCTTCTGTTAGGCTGAAAGTCAAGGACATAAGGCTTCTTTGCAATACTAGGAACCCTGCAGGCAACTGTTTGGAATTTCTGATAGGCAGTCCTGGTGGGCCCAAAAGAAGGAGGCACTAAGAATGGAGCTCCTCATTCTCTCTGCCTTTGCCAAGCTTTCAGTGGACTCCCTGTGTGAATCTGATTTCATTCAACCAACATTCAACAGCTTTGGCTCCCAGAAAACAGTCACACTGGGGACATATCCTGTCTCTTCCATGTCCTTGCCAACAACCAGAGACCAACAGGAGCACTCAGGTAGCCAAGCAAGTAATGCCTAATTCACTTATCACAACAAAAGAAAACACCCACTGCCAGGTCTCATGTGTTCCATGGGAAAGAGATCAGCAAGACTATAAAAGTTTGGGCTATGTCATGTGCACTTGGGCAGGTTCGAGGATGTCGACAGGGTGCTGCTAGGAAGTGAAGACAGTTACGTGATTATCTTAGAAATTCTTTTCTGTAAGATTCTAAGATAAAGAGAGGCTACAACTTGCATTGACAAGGGAGCCGCGGTTACTCACAGCAGCCAAAGCTGGGAAATCTCTGGGGTTCCTATGGTTTAGACAAGGTTCCTACTTGGTCTGTGTTCAGACATGATTACGAAGGTCCTGGTGTTTGTTTAGAGACATTGAAGTCATGGTGTGTTTTTATCTAATGTTGATGTCCTGTGAAATCACCCATGCTCAGTAGGAGAGCGCCAGGCCTCACTGTGGAAGCCAGGCCAACTCTCTGCCTTTTGAGCTTCTTTTCATTTTCCTGCTCAGAAGTTCTTCCCTGATGTTTCATCTTGTCCTCTCTGCCTTGTGTTCTGTGCCTGGAATCCAGAGAGAGAACAATCATAATCACCTCTCCAGGAATGTTCTTAGACTTAGACCAAGGATGGGCTTAATCAGTAGGAGGGAGAATGTTCTTCATTCACAAAGTCTGCTCAGCAAAACGTGGTAACTTAATTTTTCTATAATTCAACCTAATTTCTGTTCTGAGGTTTCATTTAGTTGGGTGGCAGAAACATTTATCAATTGCCATGTTCTAAATATTTGTGTCCCCTCAATATTCATGTTGAAATCCTGAAACCCGAGGTGATGATGTCAGGACCTGGGTGCTTTGGGAAGTAGTAAGGTCGTGGGATGGAACCTTGGAAAATGGATTAGTGCTTTGATGAAAGAATCCCCCAAGAACTGCCCTGCTTTTTCTACAGTGTGGAGACAACCATAAAATGCTACCTATCAACCGGCGGGTGGTGGGCCCTTTGTAGTCACTGAGTTTGCCTGCACCTTGATCCTGGACTTTCCAGCCTCCAGAACTGTGAGTAATAAGATTCTGTTGTTTAAAAGCCACTTAGTCTATGGCATTTGTTATATCAGGCAAGCGATGGACCAAGAAATCAACCATTGTCTTCCTGGCTTTCTCCATGGCTGCATCTTTATGTTCAGGAGTCCAATATTGTAGTGGGGTTGGACCAACAATCTGAAATAAACATTCTAACAACATGAAGTAAACATATCGGTTAGGGAGAGAAAGGAAGGTGGACAGCAAGAAAAAGTAAAGTATGCTAGGGTCTGGTATTGGTTGAGCAAAATGTTGTATTTACAGATTTACCCTGGAAGTTGCTCAGAAAGCCTGTTGGCTAATAATTAAAAGATATAGAGGTTAAAATAGCATACATAATTTCCATTTCAGCAAAGAAAAAATATTGTATATGCAAAAACAGTAAACTTTGGTCAAACCAGTAGAAACAGGGAAAGCATTTTTCATAAACAGTGAAAACAGGGAAAACAAAATAGAACAGCAGAAATAAATATTAATGTATCATCACAATAAATGCAAGCGTGTTGCAGTAATTCATGAAAAGAGATTCTTAAATTTCACTTAAAAAGACTATTCATATACTACTGAAGAGCAAAAGAGATAAAACTAAACGATAGCAAAATATTAAAAATAAGGAAATAAAAAATAATATTAGACCTGCAAAAGAAATATCAAGCAAATTGAATTTAACATGAAAGTTGCTAACAGTATTAGGGACAGGCATTGCATTGTACAAATTCACCAGTATTCATATTGAACTTGATAAAGCAAAAACTAAAATACTTATAGGGAAAAGTTGAATCAACAAAAATAGTGGGTGAGTGTAATACATCTTTCTCAGAATCCGATAAATTAAAAGTAGTATTTGCTTATATAGGCATACAAGTGTACATTTGAACCTGACCAACAGGGTGCATAAGTGAAAAAACAGGTCACAAAAAATATGAACCTGAAAAGCAAACTCAATGAATTTCAAAGAATTTTCATTACCAATAGATTCTGTATCTGGCATGCAATAAAATTAGCAATCAACAACAAAGAGATGGTTTAAGTGTATGTTTTGAAACTAAAAAGAACACTTTTAAATTATCCTTGGATTAAAAAAGAAAATAATAATGGAAACTTAACTAGTATTTGGAATTGAAAATAATGAAGGGACTAAATATCCATGCTCATCCAGTGTAGCTGCCTGGTTCTTAGAGAGGTAATTTATAACCTTGAATGTGTTTATTAGGAAATTAGAACAGCTGCACATAACCCACAACCTAAGCAATCAACTCAAGAGTCTAAAAAAATAAGAGAACCTAAAAAGAAAGAAATAGTAAAGGTAATGATGGAAATAAATATAGAAACAAATAGAATAGTCACATAAAATAAAGACATCAACAAAACTGAAAGTGAGTTGCTTAGAAAGATAATATTTTAACAAATCTAAATAAAATTGATCCAGAAAAAAAGAGATAAGCCATAAATGAGCAATCTGAATATATTAGTCAGCTTTCCCATGATGGGACATGATACTTGACACCTAAAACTTAAAGAAGGCAAAGTTTAATTTGACTCAGGTTCCAGGAGATTCAGTCCATGGTAGACTGGCTTTAAGGCAGAAACATCACGTTGGAAGGGCATGGCAGAACAAAGATGTCTAGTTCATGCTGGCTAGGAGGCTAGCATGGGTACAGTGCCAGAGAGGAAGGGCTGAGGAACTCTAAATAACCCTAATGCACGCCTCCATGACCCACCCAGACACACGTGGAAGTCTGCATTATCAATCCCCTTGGGGGCTCCCAATCCTGTCCATTTTAACCACCACAATGCAGAATAAAAAGAGACAGTGTCCTCAGATAGACTTGAGATGCTTTACCATACGTGAACACTGTGAGTGGTGTGTGCCAACCCGTCTGTGATTCTCAAGAATGCTTCTTACAACACAGCCCATCACGAGGCAGTCTCTCAACAGAGAAATGCTGACTTGCAGAGCTGAGTTAAAACGCTGGAGAAGTTCTCCCTATTCTCATTATGTTAAGATTCCTTTCAGTCAATTTTGAGAATTGGAACTCAACCAAGCTGTATTTGCTGCCATGTAATTAATGAAGCCAGGGGAGTTTGATCAGAGAAAGTGAGGTCAGAAATCAGAGAAATGATCATCAGAGCCCCAAAATGCAAGATAATCTGATGAAGATGACTAGGAAGGGAATCTGTTGCTGGGGAACAATAGTCAGCACTCCATAAGGGCAAGTAGTGGGGTTGAAAATGACAGCAATCAGTTTTGGCAGTAGAGAAACAATAGTATGTATGGATGGGAGAGCCATGTTAGAAGGCAAAAAGGAAATTCAGACTTGAGACAGATTGCAAAGAGTCATGTATGTCATCAAAAGAGTAATTTTATTCCAGGTATGCCAAGGAGGCATCTAGGGCTGTTAAATCTGGGTGTGCTGCATAAAACAGAGCATGGTCTATTGAAAGGAAGGTGCATAAGAATCTACTAGGGAAAAGCAAAGAGCTCCAGAGAAAAAAACATTTTTTGGGAGTCCTGATCTCCTGATATATCCTGGTTTTACCAGCATCAAAATGGTCACTTTATTGACACTGTTTTGCCTTTCCAATATTCTCTGCCATGTAGCATCAGAAGTGTGTATGTGTGTGTGTGTGTGTGTGTGTGTGTGTGTGTGCGTGGTGTATTTAAATACTGGAAATCTTTAATAACAGAACAGTAGCTTGACACCAATTCACTCCATAGCTGGGTTTATTAGCATCCATCTATTCTCTAAACAAAAGTTTGATGGAAGAATGTTTATCTAACTTGGCTAATTAAGAACCCTCTTTCCCTGCTTGGGTAGAAATCAGAAACAGAGTATATCTCATATTCTCCATTCACCTACACCATGGAGTTGATTGGCCTTGGCTTCCTGGAAAAGCTTCAAAGGCTGCAGCTGCTGTGTGTAATTGCCCTATCCTTCTGCCTCTGCCTCAGAGACCTTCAGTCCTGATGAGTCTTAATAAAATGTACCACAGAAAGTCAATGCCCTGTTGAGTGAGGCTTGCCTGCTTCCTTCTGTTAAAATTATAATAACTTTTCTTTAAGAAAAGAAAACTAATTTGTAGCAAACACAGAAACTAGTTGGCGAATCGACGTTGCTGTACCAACTGACCTACACCTTCCATACACATTCCAACCTTGCTGGCCTCTACATGATATCTGGAGCCTCTCTCCCTGACACCTTACCTCCTTCCTTTTTTTTAAATAGCCTTTTTTTTTTTTTGTACCAGGGATTGAACTCACGACATCATGCTTGCCAGGCAAGCGCTTGTGCCGCTGAGCTAAATCTCCGGCCCTTACCTCCTTCCTTGACTGCTGCCTCCATCCCTGCTTGGTAATGTCAGGGCTAAATTAATTGACTTTCTGAACATTTATGGAGCACTTACTATGGTCTGGAGCATGAGTAATCGAGGACACCAGGAGAGTGTGAAGTGTGCTGTGACTGGGGGTTGTACTGGAGATGGAGGACCGCATTCAGTAAGAGGCCACTGACAAGGCAATGTTTGAGCTGAATCTTGAAGAATGAGTTGGACAAGACAGGGAAGAATATCTAGGCAGAAGAGACAGCATGATCGAAGGTAGAGGTGCAAGGGGCTGGGTAACTTCCAGCACCCCCACGGGGTTGTAGTAGAAGAGCCTCTGTTCACAGCCAAGAGTTCACGTGGGCTCACTGCTTGCTCTGGCTCACCTGTAAAGACACAGGGAGCACTGCTGGGAGGGTTTATCAGTGGAATCTGCTGATGGAAAGCACCACTGTTGCCAGAATTATCAACTTCCTTTTCATCACCATCACCATTGCCACCACCACCACCTCTGTCTCTACCATGATCACTCCAAGAAGAGGAATTTTCTCCCTTTCTCTGTATTTCTGCCAAGCTCCATAAAAATGAAAATAGTGACTGTCTTCCCAAAATTGAGTGTACAGGTTTTTCCTTTATCTCCACCTTCTGGCTCCCTTCTTCCTGAGGGAGAAGTGCTTCCTCTGGTGCGAGGTGAGCACAGGTAGCTTGCTCTCACTGGCCCATGCTCTTTTTCCTAATCAGACTGATTGTGGATGCAGGCTGCTTTCTTCCTCCTATGTGATAGTCTCACTTGGTCAGTATGGAATTTGGTTACATGAAATTCGAGTAAAAATCCCAGTTTTACTCATAAGTTTCAAGTAGTATTTCCCAACCAAGTCTTACCAGGATGGAGGAGAGAACTATTTTTTTTTTTTTACCTGCTTCCTGTCTATTTCTCAATTACTTCAGAACCTACAGGAGATTATCCATTATGCACTGCCATAGAGTGCTGCATAAAATTATTGCAAATTCTCAGGGGCCTACAACCATTGTGTTTACTGCTCTTGTGTCACCTGGTATAATCCAGGTGGCTTTCCTGATCTTGGTGTAATTGCTCACATGTCTGGAAGCCAGTGAAATGTGGGTCCATTTAGGATGAGGTTGGTTTTCCTTCATGTTACCCTCGTCTTCGGTAGTCAAGCCCATGTATAGTCTTATGATTATGGCCCAGGAGCAGGAGGGAAAGCTGAAATAAGAAAGGTCTTTGGGGACCTAGATTTGGAACAGCCTAATCACTTCAGGTGCATTTTATTGAACACAGCAAGTTGCAAGGGCTTCCAAATTCAGTAGAGAAACAGACTCATCCTTTTTGGGGAGAAAGACTTCACAGGGCTTGGATCCAGAAGGAGTAACAAACTTGACATAATTGCTGTTATGGTTTATATCTAGATATTCCCCAAAAGCCTCATGTGCTCATAGGGAGGGTTTTTGGGAAGTGATTAGGTCATGAGGGTGCTAAGGTGATTGATGGGTTAGTTCATGGATGAGTTTATAGGTAAATATGTTGTTAGTAGGTGCAACCTAGTTGGAAGAGGTAGATCACCAGGGACAGGGCTTGGAAGGGTACATATCCCTTCCCAGCTCCTCCTTCATTTACTTCCTGACTGCCACAAGGTAAGCAGATTTCCTCCACCTGGGTCCTTCTACCATGCAGGACATGGTCCTTCTAAACATATCAGGACTATGACTTCTAAAACATGAACCGAAATAAACCTTTCCTGTTTTCAGTTGCAGATGTCAGATATTTTGTCCCAGTAATGAGGAAAGTGACTAAGATAATTGTTATCTCAGAATTGAAATTGCTTTCACACCACCATGAACTCTACATGGTCGTGACCAGCACCATAGACCCTTTGCGCCTGAGATAGTCATAGTACAATATGCTATTTCTTCTTTGATGGATGGAAGTATGTCTCACATACTCTGAACCCATAATCTATTATTAGGGATGAATCATTTTCTTGAGAGAGGAAGGTACAGCATCACTTTCATTTTTCTTTTTTAGGAGGAAACTAAAGTGGGAAAGGTCAGCTGGTCTGGCTAAGGTCACACAGCTGGACTGTGGGGCAGCCAAGGCTGTTTCCCGACCCTGTTACCAAATGACAGATGTGTGCCTCCCAGCATCAGCAAGTGGTGGGTTTGTCTTCTGCTTCCTCCTCAGGCACAAAACCTCTTTTAGGATCTGGGACACTCAGATTCCTTGGATTGGGAGGCTGCCTGCCTCACCCCTAAAGCTTAATTAAAATGAAGATGAAGTGCTCTCCATGACGGGTCACACTTGGTGGCAGTCACTGTGCCAAGGACCCGGCGGGGCCCTCTGATGTTGAGAATTCTTCTCCAGCTTCTGCTCAGGCAGCAGCTTCCTCTGGGAGCCTCATTATAATTCCTTTGGTAATTAAAACAACAGATGTTATAATTAAAAGACTCCTCATTAAATCACAAATAACTGAAGCTTGAGGTGGGGCCTCACTGAACAGTGTCATCAAGTCACCTTTAGAGGGAATAAAAAAGCAGGTGAAAGGGGAGGTCTCAGGCTGGTTCAGTGCTGCAAATGGCAGCCAGCCTGGGAGTTGTGAGGTGCCAACAGATGCACCAGGAAAACTCACAGGTCTTTGACCCCAGTGAGGAAATGTGTGCAAGGAGAGTGCAGTGACCTCTCAAAGGGTTCCCTGGGGGTTAGGATGCAGGAAAAAGCCCAGTGGGAGGAGCTCTGGGAGTGCCTTGTCTTGCTCATTCTTTTGTACTCAGGGACCAGGTCCACAGGGAGCTCCAAACATAGTGAGACACTGAGAACTTGACATAGGGGAGGGAGAAGTATCAGATGAAGAGCCAGGATGCTTGGTCTTCATGCTGGCTGGGCCACTCACTCCCTTACAGGTGCTGAGCATGCCCTACCTTTGAGTCGCGGTACCTTCATCTGGGAAATGGAGGAAGTAACATTGAACCCTGCACTGCTCTGGTGTGAGATGTTGTGAAACCTCCAACTCCTGTGTGACAACAGGGTCCTGGGCATGAGGGATGCCTGGGCTGCTATGAAGGCTTCTAAAAGGTGCCTCCCCAAGCAGCTGCCTGGGCATGGCTGTATTTCTCAGTGGTGTGCATGTGTGTATGGCACAGGGCGCTGTAACTGAAATCAAACCCCACAACACTGCTGTTTTGAGCTCCATCTCCAGCTCTCCATGCTGGCTATGCTGTTGGACTGGAGAACACTATACAGAGCCTGGGGCAGTAATAACAGTTCTTTGTTTAAAGAGCCTGGGCTCAGCCCTTTGCTGTGGAAGAGCAGAGGGAATGGCTCTGCCAGCTTGTCCAATGGCTTCAGTACATCTTGCTGCTTTCTAGATTTGCCTTTAAGCAACTCTAATTCTCTCAGCCTGCTTCCTTAACCATAAACTGAGGACAGTGAGACCCCTGTCTTGACTATTGAATGATAAAGTAGTGTTATGGTTTGTATCTGGGTGTCCCCCCAAAGCCTCATACCATCATGAAGGTGGCTGAGTCTAGCTTTTGTGATTGGTTCGTTGTCTAGCACTGGGATTGGTGGTGTGAGTGCTGCACTCACCCAGGGGTGGGTAGACGGCATACAATAAAAAGGAGGGAAGGAGGCGTGCTTTCTCCTTTTTGCCCTGCTCACTCCATGCCACCCTGCTTTGGAGCCAACTGAGTATGGACTGAAGCCTCCAAAAACTGTGAGCTAAACAAGCCTTTTCTTTTCTAGTTTTGAGGGTTGGGTATTTCATCCCAGCATTGAGAGAAAAGTAACCAAGACAAATAGTGAAGGCAGACACCCTAGAGTGCTTGCTACATGCCAAGAACATTTTAGAACTTTTCCTATGTTGATCCATTTAATTCTCACAAGAGACCTATTGGAGGATGAGTGAAAGAGTGAATAGAGCAGCTAGGTGACTGCCTGGAGTTAGGGGGAAGAATATGGTTGCTAAGTTCGGGGACAGACCATGGCTGGGCAGTGGGTACTCTGGGGGGCCTCCATATACTCCATATACTCATGTTTAGCATGATCTTGAATCTTCTTTTCCATCTCTGTGGCTCACATCAGGGCAACTTAAACCCACATACCTCACCAAAGCAGGTGCAAAGGGAAGCAACGCTCCCTCTCCAGGTGGCCTGAGCCAGGCTGGAGTGGCTACCTACTAGTTCAGAGCAGCAGCAGGCCAGGTGGCAGCAGGGAATGTGACTAAGGTCTCAAATATCAAAGTGAGGGTGAAAGTGAGAGAGAGTGAGAGTGAGTGAGCCAGCAAGTGAGTAAGAGAGAGAAAATACGAGAGCTGTGTTGTCCTGAGAACTCACTACTGTATCTCCAGTCTAGTACTACACCCAGTTCCTAGAAAATACTCAGTAAATATTGCATGGTTAGATGGATCATTGGACTGAATGATGGATGGGACGCATGGATGAATGAATGGGTAGGTGATGGATAGGTAGATGAATGGATAGATGAATAAGTGAAAAGTAGGTTGAATGTATACTCAGAGCATTAAGTGGCTACCATTTAATAAGTACCTACTCTGGTTGGACACTGTTTACTTCTATTTAATTCTCACTGCAGCCTGCAAGCTCAACTTCATCATTCTCATTTTATAGACAGAAGAATGCAGCCAAGTGACTTGCTTAAGTGCACACTCAGTGACAGCACCAGCATTTGAACCCTAATATGAGCAGTTTCAAAGCTGTGTTTTTTCTACACTGCCACTCAGCTCTGAAGGACCAGAGTTAATATAGGTTTACTGGCTTTGTTCAGATGGATTCTGGCCCTCTCTGAATATCCCCACCATACAACCATATGCACTCCATACCAGGCTGTGAAGTGAACACCAGGAGCACAGAGATGGCTGTGACCATGGTCTCTGCCTGGGAAGAGTCTGTGATCTGGTGTCCAGAAATACTGGTCATGCAGCATTGGCTTTGGGTTCACAGGGGCTGGGGTGGCAAACAGAGGTAGAGATTCTACCTGGAATTTCCACAAAACTTTGGTATTTGAACTGGGTTTTTAAGGTGAAATAAGAGTCAAAGGGCACTCTAGGGAGAAGGAAAAGCATTTGGAAAGTCAAAGGAGAATGAAGGTAATTTAAGGTGTAGGTTTCTTGCTGGCAGCTGTGGTGAGGGAAGAAGTGTGGCAGAGATGGGATATGAAGGAAGGGGAGGCTGAGGCCAAGGGATGAAGAGCTTTGAATGTCAGTCCATGAATTCAGAAGTTCTTGGAGGTTTAGAGCAGGGGACTATAGTACTCAAACATGCAGTAAGGAAGCTCAATCAGCATTGGAGGGATAAAGATGTTCAGAGGTAGGAGGCCAGGTACATACATCTGAATGATTCTAGTTATTCTCATAAATCATAAAATTATAACAGATTGGGATGAAATGATCCTTAAAGACCATCTCCAACTTTTCATTGCATAGATGGCAAACTTGAGGCCCAGAGACAGGTAGTAGTTGGCTTGAGGTCATACAGCAAGCTGGCCAGGACAGGAAGCAGTAGCCCCGCAGAGTAGAACATTCTTTTCTGTTGTCTTTCATGACTCCTGGGTATTGAGCAGAAACCAAGCGGGTGGCTTCACGGGTTGTGGAATCCCAGCACATCTGGGAGGTTTGTGTAAAATGATGCTCATAATAAATTTTTCCCCCGTGAGGACAATGAAATACAAAAGGAGTGGGCAAGTGCTTGACAGGGGTTCTGATTAATGCCAAATACAGACATTTTCAACAATAAAGGCTGCTGGCACCACTGAGAAATAAATAATGTGGATAAACTAGCTTCCAGCTGGACAGGCAGAGAAGGGGTCTCAGGGGTAACTGAGTCAGAGGCCTGCCAGAGCAGGGAAGTGAGTAACGGTTGCTGAGCTCATGCCACCCCTCGGAAGGAGAAAATCTACCCATGGCAACACGCTCCCACACCTGCTGCCCTCTTCCTGGAGAATTCCATGTCCTCCTGTATGCAAGACAAAAGGACTGTGTGCTACAGATTGTGACCAAGACATATTTTGCTGTAGAAATTTGGTTAAAAAAGAATAGTACCTCATTAAATTATCTTGCAGCATTTTTTATTTTTGTTTTTTTTAAGACTGATTTCAACCTTGTCCCATTTAACAAAACAATTAGCTGAGTAACACAAGCACCTATAAATCCAGGATTATATAAAAAGATTTATAACTTGAACCCTAAACACAGCACTGATAAGCTATTGAGCCCCGCAAAAGCCATCTCTTCTGTCTGGGTCTCAGTTGCTTTACCTACAAAGTAGAAGCAATGCCTTTCAGGCTGCTATGAACATAAAATGGCATTATGTATGGGTGAATATCTTTTCTTTGTCATTCATTATCATGAGCGTTCTAATTATACAAGTACTATATGAATGTGTTGCTACTTTAAACATTTGAATAATGACACAAAAATGTAGGTAGAACTTTACTACCTACTCCCTACTCCAGACCCAGGCATCTCATCAGAGGCAACCTCTGTTATCTTTTAATATTTATTCACCTATGCTTTTATATTTGCATGAACTTTTGAAAGAAAGAGCTTTATTTTTCTGTTTGTTTGCTTGTACATAAAAAGACTCTATTAGCTGGGACTTGTGGGTGCCACCAGACTGTGTTAGCATCTGGTGGCTTGAATGGAGAAAAATATATGTTCCTTCAAAGCTCCTTCACGCTCTTAGTAGAGTACCTTTCATTGTAGTCACATGGTTGTGGACTCCAGATTCTAACTAGTTACTGGCTGAAGATTAATCTCAGAGCTACAGGCTAGCCAAGCTCTCTACCATGTGGCCCTGTCTCCCTCCCCAATGAGTTAACACATGACTGCAGGGCCAGCAGGAGCCTATCTCTCTCTATCTCTGTCTCTCTGTCTCTGTCTCTCTGTCTCTGTTTCTCTCTCTTCAGTCTGTTATGAAGAGTCATGAGGTAATGAGTCATGAGGTGAGGTAGTCATGGGAGTGACATCATATCAGCTTTGCAATATTACATTGGTTGAAGCAAGCCAAAGGCCACACTCATACTCAGGGTGAGGGGATCACCACAGGGTTCATGTATCACAGTGTTCTAATATCCCTCTTTTCACAGCTTTCATATTGGTCCCAGAATCCTACAGTTTCCCCCGTGACTTCCTTACATCTTTGTAAGTAGTCTTTGTATCGAACTATGTTCAAATTACCTAGTACAAGCATATTATCTTCGTTTGTGTCTGAGCCATCACTAAAACCAGTCACAAGAAAACATCTCAAATTGAATACATGAAAGGTAAAATCCAAGGTGGAGAATCAAGGTGAAGGGAATAAGGAGAAGGTTTCGAATTCCTTCCCAGCTCAGTTAACCCACACAGACAAGTCCAACTTTATTAGTATATAATAAGGAAAAAATACCTCTTCTTCTTACTCCCAGGTTCATAAGGAAAGATTGCCCTAAACTCCTGGACCTTCACTTTTTCTTTCCACCAGAAAAGTGGCTTATTCGATCAGTGTGTTTGGGATGAGGACCAGTCAACCCAACTTTTTTCCACTCTCTACTTCTTGGAGCATCACCTGTTGCAGAGAGGTTGTGTTCTGTGATGCTGTTTCATGCTATGAGTTTTTATGGGAAAGTCTCACGTGAGGACCCTGACATTGTCTAACCCTGCCTGTGACTATATCTTGTTCTGAACTTCAGAATATGGAAACATATGACCACAGCAAATTCAAGCCTATCCCCCAAACTAGCTCTCAAAACTACTACAGGTGATATTTTGTTCTTTATCTGTCTATCAGCTTATGTTATGGTTTAGATCTAAAATAGTCTCCAAAAGTCTGACACATTTGGAAGGTGATTAGATCATGGGGATTCTACACCCACCTATAGATGGATTCGTTGATAAATTCACAGTTAAATAAGTTATTGGAAGGTCAGTCTGGTCACACATAAGGGAGTGTCACTTTGGAGAGTGTATCTCCTCTAGCTCCTCCCTTTTCTCTTTCTCTGCTTTCTGGCAGCCTGAAGGTGAACAGCTTCCCTCTGATGCCCTGAATCTTGCTGTTTCTGCCTTGGAGCCAGTCAGCTGTAGAATGAATCTCTTTAAAAGTGAGAGACAAATAACTGTCCTCCTCTTCTGTGGGTATTGGGGAAATTGACTAATATAGTAAATTGGTACTAGAGGAGTAAGATCATTGTACTGACAATACCAGAGTATCTAGTTTAGAAGTAATTGAGACTGGTTTGCAGAAAGACTTTAGAAAGCCTTGGAGATGCCAGTTAGAGAAGTCTTAGAATGATGTAAACAGTCTGATGGTCTATGGGTCAAAGTGCAGAAGAGCAGAGTGCTGATAAGAATGTGGACATTAATGGCCAGGCTCAGGAGATTTTCAGTGGGAATGAGGACTCCATTAGAAACTGAACTAGAGGCCATGCATATTACAGCCTGGCCAAGAACTTGTATGCAATTTTTCCATGTCCTGAGACAGGAATTCTCACTCCCTGGGTCACAGATTAGTACTGGTTGGCTGCTTGTTGGGAACCAAGTTGCACAGCAGGTGAGTGGTGTGTAAGTGAGCAAAACCTCATCTCTTTTCACAGTGGCTCTTCATTTCTCACATTACTGTTTGAGCTCTGCCTCCTATCAGATCAATGGCAGCATTAGGTTCCCATAGGAGTGTAAACTGCACACGTGAGGGATGGTCCTTATAATAATCTTATTTCTGATTATCTGAGGTTAAGTATAGGCAGTGATGCTAGCATCTGGGAGCAACTACAAATACAGGTTGACATTAGCAGAGAGGTTTTACTGCACAGAGACCATAATAAATCAATTATTGCAAAATCATACCAAAACTCTATTAGTGAGAGGCAAGTGAAAATTAAGCTGTATCTGGTGGCAAGCTTTACAGTGGCAAGTGAGTTGATGTAATTCACTTCTATAACTGCATCTGGTGGCAGGATTTAAGTCAGAGTCTGACATTTTAGTCTGTGTGTGGTCTGCCCATTGTTTTATTTATGATGTCTACCCACACATCTCTCCTATTTTATCAGTTTGTCTTAGTCATAGTTTTGGTAAGCTCACAAGCTAACTGTACCCAAAATGAGTAGAAAACAAACTTCACTGGAGATCTTCTTTGAAAAGGAGGAAAGACCTAATAATGATGAATGAGAAGACACTAAAACTGCCTACAAAGAGAAAATTTCATCTACAAAGAAAATAAGACCTACTTAAATTATGGGTTCATTGCAACAGGTTGTTCACATTCGTTACTCACAATTTGTGTATGTGGTGGCTGGCTATCCAAGGAAGACACAGAATCTTCAAAATTGCTTTGTCATATAGAGACCAAATACCCTCCATTAAAGGACAAGCTTTTGATGTTTTTCAAAAGAAAAAATGAACGTAAAGAACAGAAGCAATTGTTGAAGGTCACTATTTTATCCAATGTATCTGCACTGAGAACATCATTTTTAATGGCTAACTGTATTTGCTAAACCTTGAGAAGCCTTTTACTATTGGTGAAGGGTTGATCTTTTGATCTTGCCTGCTGCTAAAGATGTTTGTCATGAACTTTAAGACAGGATGCAGTTCAAAGGTGGCATCTATTTCTCTTCTAGGTAGCACCTTTACTAGATTAATGAATGAAATAGCAGATAATATCGAGGCACAGTTGTTAGGATCAATGAGTTGCTGTTGTATATAATCTAGGTAGATAAGCCTACTGGTGTGGACAAGGCAACAATGCTTGTTTTTGTGCAGTATATTTTCAGGAGAAGGTGATGAGGATGTGCTATGTACACTTTTGTTGCCAATAAACACCACAGCTGCAGAACTGTTCAATTCTTTGTATGATTACATATCAGGAAAACCAAACCGATAATTTTATATTGGCATACACATAGATGGAGTAACTGCCATAACTGGATGGTTTCCTGGTTTTACTACTCAAGTCAAAGAGATCACTTCTGAATGTGAGTGCCATCCACAGAGAAATGCTGGTCAACCAAAAAATATCATCTAAATGTAACATTTTGTATGATGTGATTAAAATTATTCAACCATAGTTGGAAGTGCATACTCTTCACTCATGTCTGTTCATACAAAGACACAGAGCACATTGATCTCTTATACATAGATGTGAGATGGCTTTCTAAAGGAAGACCTACAAGAAGATTGACCAGAGTTTTAGGTTATGAGATTTATTCAAGGGATTTAGAAAAACAGTCACCACTGGTGGCACATTTCGGTGACACAGAATGGGTCAGAAAACTTGCTTACTCTTGTGACATGTTCAACCTGTTCGATGAATTCACTCTATCATTTCAGAGGATAATGATAAACGTGTTCAAGTCAGCAAATAAAGTGGATGCGTTCAAAGCCACGATGAAATTGTAGGAGTGATGAGTGGAATTTTTAGCAGGTTTTTACATATTTCAAACCTTTGTGTAGATTTTGAAGGATATAGAACTGGGGCCTTCTTTCCCTCAATTGCTACAAGATTATCTAGCTAAGCTTTCAGAAGAGTTTGAGCATTAGTTTCCAAACTCAAAGACCCCCAAACTGGGAATAAATGGATCCATGACCCATTGGTGAATAAGCCAGGTGAATCAACTCTCTTTGTTCTAGAAAAGGGTCAACTGCTTGAGATCACAAATGATAGTGGCTTTAAAAGTACATTTAAAGAAACTTCAAATTTTCATATGGTCCGGATTAAAGTCAAAGTGGAATATCCTGATATTTCCATCAAAGCATTAAAAAGCCTGCTCCAATTTCAAATATTCTGTCTTTTTGAGAGCAAGCTTTTCTGTAGTGACAGTAACCAAAATGAGATTATAAAGTAGACTGGACATAAGCAACACATTCATTCCCAGATGAGACCATCTAGTTTCAGTAAACCAAGCTTATTCTACATTATAATCAGTTCTATGATTATTTAATTATGTATCTCAATGTAATATTAATAGAAATAAATGCACAATAAATGTAGTATTCCTGAGTCATCCTGACCCCCCATCCCAAATCTGTCTTCCAAAAAATTGGTCCCTGGTGCCAAGACAATTGGGGACCACTGCCCTAAGATTGTGTGAGGCAGAATTTAAAGGTGGTAGACCATACTCATAAGTGAGATAAATCAAACCCACATGTGTGAATACCGTATTGTCTCCCTAGTGTAAGAAACTGAAAAAGTATACATGATCCAAAATCTACAATAAATACTATGCAAGGGTAAAAAGCAGCTCAAAGAGTAAAAGTAATTGGGAAGGGAAAAGGGGAAAAAAGGGAAGGGAAAAGGAAAAGATATAAATCTGTATATATGTATATGTAAGATGACAAAAATGAACATATGGCTGAATTTATTAGTTATTGAGAAAGAACAATTAATACTCATGATTAGATCAATTTTACATGTCTATATCTGTTAATGTAAACAATCATTTTGAAGATAACGATACACAATATTGCAACCATTGTCAAGTTTCTATCATCTTGTTTTGTAAACCTGTAATGTTACTGTTGTGCATTTACTCTAGTTGTTTGTTTGTCTCTTTTGCTTTTTGTCTTTCTTATGTGTGTCTTTTTTTTTCTCTTAAATAAAAAAAAATAAAGGTGGTAGACTAATCTGACAGAGAAAATTTCAAAGCAGCCCAATTTTTAGGTGGTGGTATAGGTACTGTTGGCTGTTTTTAGCCAAATTCATAGTGAGAACCAGGTACAAAATGCAGAGTAGAAAAATTTGAAAAGTTTAAACCTTGGCTAGTAAGAAAGATCATGCAAAATTGGGCCCAAAGAAGTCATGGTTGTTGGAAAGATTAGTGTCATTAAGAAGGAGATAAGTACTTTGTACAGGTACAAGAAGAAAAATGCCTTGAAGGCATCTACAAAATCAACAAGAATCTATCCATCCTAGGCTCAAGAGTAGAAAACTATAAACTTCATTTGAGAAAAGGGTCCCTGTAATTCCCACTCAAGATGGGCCTTTTAGGGGTTTCCTAGGATTCACTTCACTTTGCTCAGTCATCCTGGGATTCTGAGGCTGCTTCAGCTATAGTCCAGAGAAATAACAGAAGGGTGCCTCAGCAGAGAGGACAAATTGTAGCAATGCTGGAAGTCTAAGCCACAGGGATGATTTGCTGGGAAGAGGGAAAGCCTAAACCCTCATCATTTCACCAGTGAGAACCAGTCTCTGAATCTTTCTTGCCTGCTGCTAGGAGTTAGGCACTGGGCCCAGGAGGTCTGAGCAACTGCAGTGAAGTGAAGAATAGCACTGGAGAAGGGCCATAAAGAACTACGGCAGAGGCAGGTCCTACCAAGGATATTGTGCCCTGAGGGTTTGTTATAGTGTGGCCTTATGACTAAAAAGGAACATGTCACCTCCTGTTTGAGATGTGATTTTTGTTTGTCATGTGCCCCTAAAGTAGAAGAGTTAGCTTGTGGTCTGCAAGAGCAGGGAATTGGGCAGACATTAGACAGGAACCTTATTCCATCTGAGTGTGGTGAGTGGAAATGGGGGCTTGGAAGAAGGCAGTGAATGCCTACCTGCTTCAGCAATGGGAAGGGCTATGCCAAACCATCACATAGCAGTGTGGCATGGTTCAGGGACTGAACACAGACTGTGGCTGAATTAGGAGCTCAGTATAGGGCTGAAATTAGCTTTAGCCTTCAGCAGGCCAAGTCTTGCTCATGGGTGGGAGACTGGCTTTCTTCAAGGCCATGCTAAGGATCTGGTTTCTCCAGGATCAGGGCTCATGTCAAAGCCAACATCAGAGCCTAGTGTGTAGCTGGCAGACTCAGTGCCCATCCATTTATTTAGGAAAATCAATGACCCAGTAGGAGAGATTGACAAAGATTGACAGTTAGATGCTAGCTTGCTCTTCCCTGGTGTCACTCTGAGCATGTGACTAAGGAAAAGGACACCTTTAAGAAGTTGAAGATTTAGAGACCAAATCTCTTATAGGTCAGTGCTCTGGTTGCCACTGCCCTTCCTACCTCCTCATCTGCCAATCTAGACCCCCCGACCTGTCCCCTGATACCTTGTGAACCCAGATAGGTGCATGATGGTGACATTCAGCAAGCAGGTGTCTGACTTTCCTCCAGGATCAGTTTATAGCCCAGTTGGAGTTCCACAGGATGTGGCCCTGATTTGGAGGCCCTTGTAATCTGAGCTGTACAGCTGGGGCAGCCAGTGGAGTCTTGCTGGAGGAGGTGGTGATGCTTCAATTGGTAAGATTCTGCCAGGCAGTGAGGCCAATATCCAACCCATGAAGAGACACCAAAAAACTGGCAAAACTACTCAAAGCCTTCTCTAGATGTTACTTTATTTCAGACACAATATTTTGATAGTTTCCACATAAGATGAATCAGAAACATGTGCATTAATTTCCTCTTAAAAATATACACTTGTTTTACTTGGCAAAATGCAGCTTGAGATTTGATGAATGTGAGGCAATGAAAGAATTGTATGGGATCCAACATGGGAAGATCTTGGAAGCTGGAGCATCTTGCAACCTGTACCTGGAGTACTTCTCTAACCCACACCTGGCAGAGACCTGAGACAGTGTCCCCTCCCAGTCCCAGGTACTCTTGATGAGGGCATCTTAGCACCAAAAATCTCAAATCCAAAGTCAGACCAGATTTTGATGCATGACTTCTCAGGAATATCCAGTCCTGAACTGGGCACATCCTGGCAAAGACACTCATTATCTTGGAAAAACTGAAGCTCTGCTCCTCTGAATTTATTTGATAATGTCTACTCTATTCAACCCCCTCAGCTACCTTAAACTGTTTCTCACGTAAGTGGTGTTCACATCTCACCTAAGAAATGCTGTCTATATTATTTTTGACCTACATACACTGAAAGATTTGTTATGAGTAAAGTTTGGCTTTTCTTTGCCCTAGACCCAAAGTTAGTCCAACACCCCTTTTCATAACTGGGTCATCATCGGCCTTACTTTGGCATGAAAATGATGCTTTGATCATGGACTTCCAGCTCCCAGAACTGGATAAGTAGGTTTCGGTTGTTGGTAAGCCACCCAGTTTATGGTATTTTGTTACAGGAGCATGAATGGACTAAGACAGTGCAGGATATTCTCAGAAAGCTTCTGTTACCATAGGACTGATAGCGTACCACCCACATCATGGTGATTGGCTTCCCCAAGACAGAGGGATTTAAGAGAAAGGGAGACAGAAGTAATGATCTTCACAATCTAAGCTTGGAAGTCACACACAGTTAATTCTGCTATGCTGTATTTGTTACCCAGGTTGGTCCTGTTGCAACGTGAGAGGGTCATGAAATCAGGCAGCAAGGGTCTTTGAAAGTCATTTCAGAGGCTGGAGGTTCTGCTACAAATGCAATTCACACCCATTCATAAGGCAAATTACCCAGACTCCCTCTCCTATCATCATTCAAGTCTCTATCAGTGACTTTTCTACACAAACATGTGTGCCATTGGGTCTGGCCTCCACTTTGGAATCATCCCATGGTTTGTAGTATGTGGTAGTACAGCCATTTATTAGCCTGAGCCTTGGGCACTAAGAGAATGCCTGAATGTTTGGAGTCAGAGCTAAGGTTACTTGAATATTGAGGAGACAGCAGAGAACGCAATGGTGTGATAGGAACCAGGGAACCTGGGTCCTTATCAGTAAATAAGTGAGCACTGCCTTGTTGTCAGTTATCAAGGGACTGAGGTGGATGAGTGAGTAGGTGACTCTCAGTCTAGATAGCTGTCACTGAACCATACCTTTCTACATGTCAGTGTGGTCTGAAACAATGCCAGTGATCAATGAGTACAGACTAGTATTATTGGAGTGTCATTGTAACTATATTAATCCGCCTTCTAGGTCAGGCCTTCTGTCATGTGCACTTCAGATATTATCTTTCTCACTTTCCCAAGCACCCTTCAGGGGCTAATTTCCATTCTGATTATCATCATCCACAGCCACAGTCATAGACATTACAGGTTGACATCTTCTGGGTGTGGGTATGGAGGCACATGGGCTGGGGGATTTGATTATGGGTAGTGAGACTGATGCTTTCCTGTCGGTTTGCTTCTATTTTCTTGATAAATTTGAAAGCAAGGTCCCTAGCCAAGGGACAACTGTCCTCAGGGCCTGATCATGTGTCCTAGGCCAAGATTGGGGCAGAGAGAGACCTTCTGTCTTGGGTGTTCTCTCTGTAGCAGGCTATAGTGGAGGCTCAGGATAGAAAAGTTGCTCTGGACCTGTTGAGCTTGCCTCTGAAGTGTCAGAATCATGCCTGATCATAGTAAGTGCTACCTGAGGATCTGCAGTGGTCATTGCTGTTGCTGCTGCTACTGCTTCTTGGTTCCTCTGGACAAACAAGAAGCAACAAGAGGGTTTATATAGTGCACTGGGCAGGCAATGTCCTGCAGGCCTGAAGAAACAGCAGTGGGGCTATGCTGGGGACTCGATGAGCAGTGTCAGCCTCAGAAGCTCATCATTCTTTACAGGTGCAATACAGTCTAAGGGCTGGTTCTTCACTGGTATTACCAAGTGAATGAGACATAGACCCTATTCTGAGAGAAGTTCAAAGAGCAGATTTGTGAAAGATTAGCAAGTAAGTGAGTTGCAATACCTAGGAATGAAGTCAGAAATGGGAGCATGTAAATATGAGGTATGGCAAGAGACCAGGATATGGCTGAGCATGTTATCCAGGGAGTCAGTAAAGGCTTGCCCTGAAGATGAGACCTCAGTCTCAAAGAACAGAATGATCTTGTTAGAGAACAAGTTCCTTGAAGACTGCCTTGCCTCAGGTTCAGTGGCTATAAACTGGGACAACAATATCATCCTTCTCGTACTGTAAAGATAAGGAGCGAAAAATGCTTAAAGTATTAAGCATGGGACTGACACAGAAAAAACACTCACCCAACTCTGATTGTTGAAGTTGCTGTTATTTCTATGGAGGCTCTTAAATGTCAAATAATAGGATATTTCTTTTACAGGCCAAGGGAGCCTCTTGAACATTAGAACAGGGAATGACTGACACTTTGAAGGGAGAGGGACAGGATCTGAAGTCAAAGCCAGGATCAGTCAGGCAGGATCACCTCAGGAGGAGCCTACACATAAAAATGGTCAGAGAGAGAAAAGTCTCTCATACACCCTGAAGGTGCACAAGCAGTGGGGGCGCCATCTTGGTAGAGATGCAGAACATGAGTTCAAGTGTGCGACTGTCCATGTGCAGGAGGGAGGTTTGGGGGCATTTTCTTCCCTAGAATCATGGCTGTTGGTGAAGGGAGACTCTATTTCTGAGGGTCTATTGCTCTATTTTCAAGTCTCTGGAGTCCAGGACCCAAGGATGAGGTTAAACCTGGCTTCCAAATTTTCTACAACCTCACACAATAGCCATATTCCTGCTGGCTTCACGGGGATGGGGCTGAAAACCTTCTAGGGTTGTGTACAGCTCTGGTGAATGAAGGGGCAGGTATTAATTAAAGAGCAGATTAACTGTCAGCAGTGGTTAACAGCACCAGGACCTAGAATTGCTTAATAAGAATGTTTGCTACACTCTTTGGCCTTGAGAAGGCAATATTGATCAGAATTCCCTGGCCTGGAACTAATAGAATATTCACCCCCAAATTGCAGCCCCTGATTACTTTTAAGGTCATTTCTTCCACTGTTCCTTGGAAAATTGTGACGAAACTGGGATGTGGTGAGAGAGAAGAGGCAGTAGGTAGGGAGAGAAAGGGAGGAGAAGAAACTAAGAAAGAGAATGAGCAGGGAATGGAATGGAGCTTGCTTTCTTTCTTTCTTTTTTTCTTTCTTTCTTTCTTTCTTTCTTTCTTTCTTTCTTTCTTTCTTTCTTTCACCCAAAAAATCAGATATGATGAGCTAGAAGAGGACTTCATCTTGAAACAACTTTTCATTCATTGGAGAGCAACTTCCTTGGTGTTCAAGTTCACCAGGAAGTATGTGTGGTACTGCAGTTTTAATGAAGGAAGCTTTCAGTATGTTAATCTTGGGAATAAACAATTATGAATTCACTCCTCTCCATGCTGCCTCCCTCTCCAACTGCAGCTATGAGGTACTAGAAAAATGTGCTTCTAACGGTGTTTGGGGAATCCTGCTGCTTCCCAGGGAGAGAGAAAAAGTGAGGTATAGGGAAATCTGTTGGGGTGAGACAGGAGGAAATGGGGCTGGGGGGTCTCAAGTTCTGCAGTCCTCAGTTCTCACAGTACAGTCACATGGTAAGACCCTGGTGTCCTGAAGGCAGTGTTGACCTCCTATGGCTTGTGCGTCTTTCTGACCTCACCTACTCACCTCATCTCCAACAGAATGCAGCTGGCCATGGAGTGTGGACACACACATGCACTCCCTTGTTACATGTATCCTCCCGCAGGACCAGGATCCATGGCCTGGAGAGAGAAACAGGAAAGTGATAGAGAACATGCAAACCCAGGTAACCTGCACCATGGAAGAAACCCACCAAGCTCTCAGGGTGAAAGCTGCATCCCACGTATGGGTGAGCTCCAAGGATGAGCATGAGGTCAACTGGTAGAGAAAGGTGGTAGAAATGTTCCAGGGAAACTGTGAAAGGTCAAGGGCATAAGAGTCACTCAACTTTCTGTCTCTGCAGTTAACTATCTGAGAAGAACAACATAAAGGAGAAAAGCTTTATTTTGGCATGTGGTTTCAAAGGCTTCAGCCCATGGTCACTTGACTTCATTGCTTCAGGTCTGTGGTGAAGCAGAAACATCATGGCAGAATGGTGTTGCAGAGGAAAGACATTTGTCTACTGATAGCCAGGAAGCAGAGATAAAAGATAAGAGCTAGAAAAGCAGGGCCAAGGAGAGCCAGTAATAGTCCCTGATGTCACATCTCCATGATTTAACTCCCTTCAGCAAGGTTCCACCTTCTGTTTCCATCACCTCCCATAGTACCGTCAAATTATATCATGAATGGATTAATCCATTTGACAAAGTTAGAATTCTCATGGTCCAATCACTCCTCAAAAGTCCAACAACTGACAAATGAGTCTTTAGCACATGAGTTTGTGGGAGCATTGCAAACCTAAATCATAACAGCAAAAGACAGTGTAGTGTGTTTTGGAGACATGGAGTATTTGATGGCATGCTGGTAGGTGTGACCAGGCATGGAACTGGGGGCTGGACCACCCAAAGTCTCGAAGCTTAGTCTGTGTCCTGAGTATCATGGGGAATCACCAGAGGTCCTGTTATAGGGAGGGGATGGACTTGGAAGTAGGGGAGGGGGTGGAAGGAGACTTGAACTACCTGTCAGAGAGACCTCTAAGGAGGCAGCAGTACCAACCCAGGGGTGAACTGATGAAAATTTGAACCTGAAAAGTGACTTGGGGTGGAGCAAAGAAGGCCGTGCATGGGGAATTGAGCAGTTGCAGTTAGGTGGGGTATAAGAGGGATGGAGAAGCCAAAGTTGATGTCACAGCCTTGGGTCATGGGGTAGATGGTGGTATGGCTGAGATAAGAACACAGGATCAAAGCAAACCTGGGAGAAACAGAACACTGAGTCTTGACAGTGCCATCTGAGATTTCTGGAGATGATTAGGGAGGCTGGATTCACAGGCCTGGTCCTCGGGGGACAGGTACAGGCATGCGGGTCCCTGATACAGATTAGTAGTTGAGACAGTGTAAAAGGAAATCATTTGATGGCTCACAGAAGCACAGAGTGAGGAGGAGCGGAAGATCAAATCCAAAGAGAAGCAGCCTCCAGAGACAGGAAAGCCACCAACCAAAGCCTAAGAGTAGACATAATGGGAGGCAATCCACTGTTTTAACAAATTCTTGGTTCTACAGACTTAATGGGTGAGGGGAGGCCTAGGTTTTAATAGTAATTTATCTCAGTGTAGGCTTTTAGACTTCAATTTATCACTGTCGCTGACAATCCTTGGATTAATCTGTTGCTCAGTGTCTTTCTTGCTGCTGTGAATCCCAGAAGGATCAAAGGGAATTGGTATACATAAAGAACTGAATTTCAATTAATGCAAGCCCTTGCTAATTTTCCTACATATAACCCAGAAACATTCTCATTCACTGCAATTTTGTCTCAGCTGATCTTCAGGGGAAACACACCCATAGATTTGTTTATTTTTTCTGGTGTCAGATTCCTCACAAAGTGCAGCAGGCAGAGGTGAGGACGTGGATGGGCCTGGCTGAGCACCTGGCTCCTCCTCAGCTGTTCATGTTTTGCTGGGATGTGAATGGAAAGCAGCTCCAGAATTTGGGTGCTTTCAACAATTCTCCTTCCCATGGAGACTTGGTCCTGTGGAGCGGCAGGTGGCAAGGGAGCCAGGCGTCTAAGAGGGAGGCAGTTCTGCTACTATGAAATTGAGGCAGGGTGTGCCCATGCCTCAAGCTGGGCTGTCTCTTGACTCCCTGGGCTGGGGACCTTGGTGGAGCAGTCAGGATTATGGCTTCTCCTGGAGGCAGAGTCTGCAGCTTTAATTCTAAAAAGAACATGGACTTCACCCTGACACACAGGAAGAGGGGGATAGGCTGAAGGAGATGCAAAAAAATTTTTTCTTCTCCCCTTTCCAGCACCCACCATGGGCTCTTCATCATGGGACAGGGATGCCCCACATTATACCAGCCTGTTAAGACTCCCTGCATTAGCCAAGGCTGGCCTTAGCTGCTTCTTTGAGGGGCTTGATGGTCCTATCACCTATACTCTGGTATCCATCTCCAGGCTTACCTGAGACCCTGACCTCCCAGCTCCCTGAGGGCAGACAAGGCTGCTAAATGCAACTGTGCAATCCAGATACCACAAATGGGCTCTCGGGTGCTCATTCTGCTCAACATTCTGGGATGTGCCATGCATGTGCTGGAGGAGGGATGTGGCTTTCTTTGCCCTGAAACACCTTGGCAAATCTTATACCCAAAAGGATGCATTTGCCCAGAGGGGTGGCTTTTCTAACCTGTCTTACCAGAAGGTCTTTACCTGCCAGTTGGCACAAGGGCATTCTGCACCTGCCTGCCCTGGGCCTCCCAGTCCAGCACATCTCCTCACCATGTCCCAGGGGGTGATTCTGGGTGCCAGAGTGGGGACTCCCTGCCAAGTCCAGATACAGAACCTCACAAACAAGCTCATTAGAATTCCCTCGTGTAGCCTGGTTGCCCTCAGCTCTATGTTATTGGCAAGAGCAAAACCCTGCTTAAATTGCCTTGGCCCAAACTTGAGGAAAAATCAGAAAGCTAATGCACTATGACCCCTCATTTGGCCTACGTCTCTGTGGAGCCTCAGCCTCTCCTCAGTTCAACCTGGCTCTGGACTAGCTCCGGGATGCTGTTTCAGATACTCCACCACCACCTGCCTATGAACATGGTTGGTGTCCATTCCCAGCCAGAAGGCCACTGCTTACCCCTTGTCTTCTTAGTCTACTGTCGCCTATGTAGAAGAGCAATCCC
Organism: Dasyprocta punctata; assembly: GCA_004363535.1. Classification (NCBI taxonomy): domain Eukaryota; kingdom Metazoa; phylum Chordata; class Mammalia; order Rodentia; family Dasyproctidae; genus Dasyprocta; species Dasyprocta punctata. Next base: position 62,170 of record RJWM01005603.1, read on the forward strand.
TAACACTTTCCTTCCAGAAGATTAAAGGGGCTATATTCTGTGCCTGGATCTTAACAGATTTCTAGAGGTAGTTGAGTACCAACATGAACAGGTCAGTCCTCTTGGAAGAAAAGTTCAGTGTTGTTCATGGAGGGCACAGCATGTCATGAAGGGCTGTATGGCCAACAAGCAGGGCCAGTCATGGGGTGAAAGGCAGCCAGGGAAAACATGGGCCATGGTGTTATTGGTTTCTCTTAGAAATGCAATGCAGGTCAATCTAGGACTGGTCAGTTTGAATAATTTCAGTCAGCTCTGGGCTCTCCCTGGCTCTTGGATGACCTAGACAGGGAAATATTGACTTGGTATGTGAGAATTAGATAAAGTAATAGCTGAGGACCTTTAGATTCTTGGTTGCTTGCTTTGCATATGAGAACCTTTTGCTGTCTCCAAGAATTGGCTGACCAGGAAGGACAGTCTCTTTCTGGGTATGTGACATCTCCAAATTTCATAGCAAATAAAATTAATGTAACTGGCCCTGTGATAAACAGACCCAAATAGACAAATACAGAATGTAAGATTATATTATGAGAACAAGCTGCTTTGGTTATCTCTGGTCCTGCTTGTCTACCTGGAAATGCAGCAGCTTAACACAGCACTGATTTCATCTGCATGTAGGCAGGGCCCGACAGGGGCAGCTTGTCTCTATCCACTGCATGTGGTACAGCCTGTGTCATGCAGCTGGGGCTCCAGGATCTTGGTGGTGTCTCACTCGCACAACTGAAGCCTCTGCTGGCCTGGTGGGGCCCTCCTGAAGGCAATCTTCTGGCAGGGCAAGCAGATTTCTTTCCTGGAGATCAGAACTCTATAAGGGCAAAATAGAGCTTCCAGGGCTCTCTAGGCATTGGCCTAAATAGGCATAAAGTTACTTCTACCACCTTTGGCCAAATAAGCGACAAGAGAGAGCGGTTGTATCTTTTGGTAGGAGCAATATGCTCAGGGGGGAATGACAGGAATTACAAGTGGCCACCTGCACAACCAGCATACCAGGAACATGGGCCATGTTGAGGGAGTAGGGGCATTGGAGAACTTTGTCCTATCCTAACTTGGGGGATGTAGGTTGCACAGAATCAGTAGACTCCAGAGTAGGAAATTGTTTTTGTGTTTCCAGCCCTCAGTGACTAGCTCTGTGAAGAGCAGCTTGGTAGGGCAGCAGAGGACCATGCAAAATTTGGATATGCACAACCTTTTATTTAGTTCTTCCTGCCTTTCACTGTTGTGCAACCTTGGGGTCACACCCTCCAATGATTTCTTGCCCCATTGAGACTAAACTGCATAGCATAGTGTCTTAGTTACTTTTCTCTCATTGCTGAGGCAAAATACCTGGCATCCAAAGTTAAAGGGGGAAAGGTTTATTTAGCTCACAGTTTGTAGAGGTTTCAGTACAGAATCAACTGGGTCCATTGCAAGGTGGATTGTCAGAGGGGCATCTCAAAGGAGAAATAGTTCTCAGTGGCAGAAGACAGCAAAAGCAAGCAAGGGAAGGGGTAGACAAGCCTGTTTCTGCCCCACATATTGTGTTCAGTCTACTGGGATTAGGCAGTGCTGATCCAATCAGTGGACTGATCCTGCAACCACTCACCCTTAAATCCAGCATCCTTAATCCCACTATTGCACCACGCACCAATCACACACTCTAGATCCAGCCACCTCCAAAAAAGCCCCATCTAAAACTGTACCAGGCTTTGGGGGGACATCCAGCCACAAACCATAACACATGGACAGGTCTCCTGTGCTCGTTCTTCATTTACCCTCACCTGTTGCCACTCCCCTCACTGCCCCTGCTCCAGCTGCTGTAGGCCTAGACCTTGTTGCTATATGGCTAGCAGGCACTTGCCAGGTCCTTGGACCTACTGCAGCTTCTTCCTGGCACCTGCTTTTGCGACACAGCATCCTGTTTCCTCACCAGGCTTGCTTTCTTCATTCTGTGCTTAGCTCAAACTTTCTCTCCAGGAACAGGTTTTCCTGGTCACCACTGGTCCACCTTTCCTTGGCCTTTTGCTAGGCTTCTCACACAGCCTGGACTCTTTGTCCATCCCCATGAGAAATGAAGTGTCATAGTTAATTTCTTGATGCTGGGCCATAATACCTGAAATCCTCAACTTGAAGAAGAGGTTTATTTTGGCTCACAGTTTCAGAAGTTTCAGTCTGTGACTGGCTGCTCCAGTGCAGAAACTGCCTGGTAGAAGGACCAGGTGGAAGGAAGATGCTTATGGTATCTAGGAAGCAGAGAGGGAAGCGATTAAAAGCCGCCTCTGAGGTTTTAGGGAGACATTCTAGATCTAAACTGTTTTTTGAGGGCAGATGGGCCAGCTTGATTTTGCACACTGCCGTGCTTGTGGAATCTTTGAGTTATTGGCACATAGTGAATGTCCCCTGCCAGACTTACACTGAGATTCAACTACTACAGTGATAGATTTGGGAGGGTGGTATCTCCAGGAGGTGATGAGGTCACGAAGATTTCACTCATGGTAGATCAAGCTGTTAGTTATTAGGAGAGTGGATTGTTCTAAAAGGGATTTGGGCTTCCTCAGTGTTCTTACTCTCCCACCATGTGATGTCTGCTGGCATGTTATGATACACCAGTGGCAGCCCTTTCATCCTGAACTTTCTGGCTTCCAAACTATAAGTCAAAAATTACCTTCCTCCTGTCATAGCAACACAAAACGAACTAAGAGTATAAATGTATTGAATGAATAAAAACATTAGCAAAGCCTCAAATTTCTTGCCTGTAGAATGGATATAGCAATTCCCACAGCTTAAGATCATTGGGATGAATAGGTGAAACACTTGGTGGGAAGACAGCACTGTTCCCCCATGGGCCCTGGGAAGATGACAGCCCTTGCTCCCTCACTGGCCCCTTCAAGGAACCGGAGCTTTGTTGTCTGGGCTCAGCTGAGCATGCAAGTCCCTGTGCTGTGAGTGCACGCCGACTGCTCAAGCTGTGCTACCTCCAGTGATGACATCCAACAGGTGCTGCCTCTGTTTGCCTACAACATTTCAGGGTGTAATGGCAACATGCATTGTCTGCCGGCTGAAGCCAAGCATGAGCTGGAGTTCCAAATACATCCGTATGCACAGAGTGTGCAGTAATTAGTCTAATTATTAGAGGGGTTAATGAATCCGGGAACAGCACATCGAGCACACATTTAAACAAAGCCTTTTTCAAAAAGTGGGTGGAAAAGTTTGCCTGCTCAACTTTTGCCTTTTTTTAGAAATGGGATTTCAGGGTTTGAACTCAGCATAAATTCATTATCTTTTCCCCACAAACCCAGACTACACTTTGTCTCCCCATGGCTCTTTGTGATATTACTATAAGAGGGAAAACCAGGGTATCTGAGGTTATTTCATCCTGCATATCCAATTAATGTCCAAGACTGTTAATTTGATCTAAATGACATTTCTGGACTTGGTCTGCATTCCTCACCCCACTACTACTGTCCAGGGAAAAAGTAACCACATTATTCCCTGGGTGATGGCATTACCCCCTAACTGGTTTGCCAGCACACATCTTCTTGGTCACCTTATTCTTAGTTTGGGTTCCCCAGAAGCAGGTCCTGAGATGAAGCTTCCTAGGAAGGATGTTTTTTAGGTTGTGTTCCTAGGTAGTGTTCAGGTGAGTAGAGAAGGGGGACCCAGGCAGAAAGAGAAAGTAAGGAAAGATGGGTAAATAATAGCACCACCCTGAGCCAAGGCCTTGGAGGGCAGGTGTGGTTTGTCCAATGTAGGTCATGCCTTAGAGTTTCCCTGTGAGGGTAAGAAAGCCAGAGTATTTAGATCCTGCCAATCTCAATCATGGGTCAGGCCATGGTGCCCAAACTGTGTGCCAGGGCATTTCAGGTGTTGTGGGATATTTTAATTTTTTGAGGAAAACACAGAAACAGCTGCTAGACACTGTCTCCAGACAGTTCACAGTTTCCACATTAGATTGCCCTACATTCCCTTGAATGACGTCAAATCTTTATGAAACTGGGTGTTAAGCAGCAGCTAGGATCAAAAGCGAGTACCTAATGGAAATCAATGTAGAGCAGGAAATAAGGGTGGTGATATCCTATCTGATTCGAAGAATTGAAGAACTGTACAGTGCCCAAGAAGTGGGCACATCCCATCAATAAGTAATTGTGGTTATTTATGAGTGCAGTCAATATGTTATTTTTCTGCTTTAATTTTTATGTAGCATATTCATAGTGACTGAATTGTTAGGGTATAAATACTAGTTAAACTGTTGGGACTGCATTTTACTTAATAAATGAGACTGTTAGTTTTATTTTTTATGTTGCCCTGTGAGTGAGCAAATTACTGAGACAGCAAGGGCCCCAGGAACAGTGAAAGTTCTAGGGACTCTGGGTAAAGGGCTGCCCCTGAGTGACTGTAACTTCCCAGGCCCTCTGGCTGTCTGTGCCACAGGCAAAGGGGCCTCCGGCAGCTCCAGGGCAGCCTTCCGGCAAAGAGGTGGATGTGGGCTGCTGCTGGTGAGGGTACACTAGGAGTCAATTGGCACAAAAAATGTGAAGGGACTTGACAAAAGGGTAGACGTGCCATCCCAGAGCTTCTCAAACTACTGCAGGTGCAACAGTCCCTTGGGGATCTTTTGAAATGTTCCGACTCAGGCTCTGAGAAAGGCCTGAGACTTAGCATTCTTAACATGCTTCCTGGTGGTGCTGCTGCTCTGAACATCTCGCTTGCAGTAGCAAGAATTCCATACCTCTTTCTCCTGCTGTGGCTCGCTCTATCTTCTAGGTACACATCCAGTACTTTTCTTCAGTGACTCGCCAGTCTAAGACTGATGGGGAGTTCTTGGGGAAGTCCCAGAACTGAACAGCTCTGAGCCTCATTCAGAGAGAGCAACCTGGACTCAGCTCTGCCTCTGGTCTGGAGGACAGTGAATAAGAAAGTCGGTTCTGCCCGAAGTACTCATCCCTCTTAACTGCTGTGTTTATTCCTCAAATAGAAGACTGGGGCCTCTGGATATTGAGGAATGAGAACAGGGAAAGTTGGAGTAGTACAGAGCGAAACATTGAGACTGGAATACCACTTTCTGGCATACCAGTAAGGGTCCAGCTAAGAAGGCTTTTGGACTTACATAGTGGCCTAAGCCCATTGTGGAGATAGGAAATTTGAAGCCCAGAGATGAGCATCAGGTCTGAGACAAGCACTTAGAGGATTGGATCTAATACCCAGGACACTGGCTATTCTCTATGGCTGTCATATCGCGATTAGGGTATCTTGAGCCTCAGATATTGAAAATATGGTAGAATCTAGTAGCTTGTCTCCCATTAATATTCCTGATGTTGGAGTCCCCTGATCAGGGATTGGAGGTACTGTGCATTGCATGGAATATTGTGGCGAATGCTGAGCCATCTATAAAAGGTACTACTATGGTTTAAATATGAAGTATCCTCCTAGGACTCCTGTATTGGGGATTTGATCTCCAGTGCAGTAAGGCTCAAAATTAAGGCCCAGAGAGGTGATTGGGTCATGAGTTTGTTAATCTCATCAATGGATTAATCCATTTATGAGCTCTCAGGAAGATAGAGTCCACTTAGATGAAGTGGGTCACGTGGGGCAGCACCGGAAGGGAAAGTCTTGTCCTTAGCCTTTTTCTTCTCTGTTTCCCAGCTGTCACGAGGGGAGCATCTTTCCTTTAGCATGCACTTCCGCCATGATGCTTCTGTCTTGGAATCATCTGAACTGAAAACTAAAACTGTGAATCAAAATAAGCTCTTCTTCAGAAGGACAGGTTTTTCCTGGTATCCCCCCTCACTTAGATATGTAGGTTTACTATATCCTCGTTTCCGTTGCTTTATTCCTGGTACTAAAATGATTCCTCTGTACCCACTGGAATGCCACCTTGCTAGACCTCTCAATAGAAGAGGTGAAATATATTTCCCTTCCCTATCACTGTGGATCCTATTCAGCAGACTGCTATGGATTTACTTGTCTTGGCTTGGAATCTTGTTTTTCTTATCCGCTTTAAAAGGAATGAGTTGGGTAACCATCATCGCAGGACAATGCGGAGACTTCTAAATAGACCAACCACAGCCTGGCACCAAGCCCATAGGAGCCATATCTGTCAGTGAGAAGTAAATGCTTGTTGTCATCTCTTGAGCTTGTGGATTATTTGTTACATAGCATTATTGCTACGATAGCTGACTAATGGACTGTGGGACCTTTGGCTAGTTACTTACGTTAATCTCTATGGAATACAGTTTCCTCATCTATAAAAAATGGGCAATAACACTTACCTTGAAGCTCTGTGTGATGGTTTAATGGGCTATGACATAAGAAAGCACATGGCGTGGTGCCTGCTTTGCAGAGGGCTCTCAATGAATGGAGATTTTAGAGAGAGGGCAGAGTCACTCTATAAGAGCTAAATTTGACAAAAGGTATTGAGCACTCACGACGGATGGCTCAGTGCCAGGAATCACAGGGGTAGATTTCATCCCCTATTTCTGTTACATGATTTATATTGGCTACATACAGGTCACTGGGCAGAAATCCAGTCCAGATTCAGGATGGTGCAAAGGGGGAAGTCGGAAACTTATTCCCCTGAATGTTGAGCCTCACTACTGATCACTGGACCTGTATCCTCCCTTCTAGCCTTTTGTGGGTTCTCTTCTCTTCTCTGAGTTTCTGGGAAACTTTACTAATCTCCTGTCACTTCATTGAGACAGTAGTAGTGGTAATGTGTCATCTCAGGGCACTATAACAAAAGTAGTGTCATACGCACCTGTCAAGGATAGGATTTGGGAACTTGGAATCCTTCTCAAGCCCCCTGGTTTTCCTCTGCCTTTCCTGCTGGGGTGGCCATTCAGATTCACACTCCTCTCCAGGGACCAAGACTGTTTGTAAGGCAATGTATGATTTTATTTGTTATTATAAGTGTGAGTCAGTTCAGTAGTTTCTACTAAAATAGGTGGGCGAGGGTGGCCTCACAAGGCTATAGACCCCACAACTCAGGGTCCCTAGCCATGGCTACTCTTCAAGTGCTCAGGAACAGAGAGGCTGGAAGTCAGTTTCAGTGGCATTCCTGGCAGGTATGAGGGTGACTCCGTGCTCCTCTGTGACACCACAGGCTGGGCCTCTGGGAAAGTTGAGAGATGAGTCAGCGCGTGAGTGAGGAGTGAGGCCTGGTGACACTGGATGGTGTGTGGGTGCTCCGTGAGTATGCAAGGGCTGGGTGGGAGGTGGCCACAAGGAGCATTGAACTGGGTGTCAGAATCACAGAGAACATGGCTTTCTTCTAATGAAAATTGCTTCCCTTGATCTCTGTTCAGTCTGGGAAGCTAATATAAACTCACTTTAGAAAATTCAAATAATGCAAAAGCACATAAAGAAGACAAGCCAAACAGTAATATCTAACATGTTAGCAGTTAGAAATAACCACTGCTTTCAGGGCATGTAATTCCAGGCTGACTTTTTATGTATGTGCATGTGACTGTGAGTGTGGTGTGTGTGTGTGTGTGAGAGAGAGAGAGAGAGAGAGAGAGAGAGAGAGAGAGAGAGACTCTGGTGTGTGCAGCCTCGCCTTCTATCTAACGAGGGCAGGTTCTGTTTGGTGAGTGTTCTGTTGGGAGCTGACCCCGAGCCCTTGGATGGGTTGGGATGCATGCAAGGGTGGCCTAGATATGGATTTGGAGATGGAGCAGGAGAGGCATTGAATTGCTCTGCTTCATAAAGTGAGAAGAGCTCCAAGCTCCCAGGGCCCATCAAGAGCTAGAGGGAGAGCTATAGAGCTGAAAATAGAAAGAAAAATAAAGGCACAAAGTGCCGCCCAGTGGGAGGCTGAGCCCTGGGCAGAGGAAAGGTCAAGGCCTCTTTGAAAAATGGGGTCACCTAATTACTGAGTTTCAAGTTGCATGCTTTGTTGATATGAAAAGCCTTCAGCAGGCTTCCACAAACCACTGGCAATGTTCGCGACATACACAGACCTCATGTGAGTGTTCTGGGGTAGACATCAAGGCAAGAGTTGACTCTATATTGGGGTTGTCATAGTGTAAAATCAACATAGAGATGTGGGGAAGTAAGACAGTCCTGCCTTTGAACTCATTCAGTGAAAGGATATGGTGGTGGGGGCAGTGTGATGGGGAATCTAGATGCGACTACATCAACAAATGTCCTGCCAGGCTTGGTAGTTCATGCCTGTAATCTCAGGATTCAGGAGGCTGAGGCAGGAGGATCACTGAGAGTTTGAGGACAGCCTGGGCTACAGAGTGAGTTTAGGTCAGCCTAAACTACATAGCGAGACCCTGTGTCAGCCCCCCCCAAAAAAACCCCAAAACCCAAAAAACATAACAAACAAAGAAAAGTGTTTCCAGAATTGACACCAATACTGGAGTCAGAAGTCCCTAATTTGTGGATGGGGATTTTAGGCTAACCTTTTCTAGTTCGGACTATAGGTTGGTCCTAGACATCTAGGTTATATGTTTCTGTTTAAGGGTTTTATTTAAATGGAATTTCACAGCACTTGCTATTTTATTTGCCTTGTCATTCAGTCTGTGTCTTACGCATTTTGACCTGTCAATAAGTTTATATCTAGTTCACTCTGCTTCATGTCTAGATGGTAAACTGTGGGAAGGCGCTAGCAGTGTAGATGCCCCTCTACCAACAAGCATTTAAATAATGTCTAGTATTTCTGCGATAATATCCTTTTATTTCTATCTTTAAACATTTATTGATGTGACTATTGAAAACATCAAATTTAGGTTAGAATACCAAAAATGACAAACAAACAACTCTGAAACAAACAAACAAACAAACACAAAAAGGCCAAAAAAAGCACCAAAGATCCCCAGAGGTTGCAAAGGGCAGTAGTATTTTAGTGACTATTACCTGGCCTATCACGTCATAGGTGCAACACCAGCACCTCCTTATCCCAGAGGACTCAAAGGATCATGGATCCAATTCTTCCCCTGACTGTGAAATTGGAACTGGGCCTGTTCATGCATACTCAGTTTACAACCATGACCTATGACTGCTACTGGGAAAAAGATAAAGTCTACTGAGGGAAATGGATTTTGTGTTGAAAAAATTAGCAGCTCAAGCAAGAAGATACCATTTGGCTCCACATCAAAGTTTCTTTAGAGTATTTGGTCTGGTGTCTTCATTTGATAGACAGGGAAACTGAGGCCTATAATCACAGAATTTGTAATAAAATAATGAGAACCACCCTGTTAGGTAGACACCTTCCTATACTCATTTTTCAGTAGAGAGAATAGGGGAGGAGAGTCCTGAACCCTGGTGGTCTGGAGCCCGAGTCTGCACACTGTCACTAGAGACCACTGTCCCCTGTGACTGACAAGGGAATCCAGGGCTCTGGCCCAAGGCTCCCTGCTTTTCTCCCTCATAAGCCAGCCCTCCGGCAGAGCTGCTGATGTGTGGCAGTCCATTGGCTATACAGTTCCTTGTCCAAGGGTCTGTCACAGCTATGAGCCTGGGGGAACATTCTAGGTGGACACTGCAAATGAATAATTCAATAACAGTGAATAATTTCCATGGCAACCTTGCCAGCAAGTGACCTGTTCTGTTGCCTACCAGGGCTGGGTTCACCCTAATGAAGAAGCTCTGTGTTAGACTCTACAGAGTGAGCCAGGAGATTCTTTTCTTTTAAGGAAACTGAAATGAAGTAAGGTTGGCAAAGGCAACAGGGCTGGGTCTGGTGGAACCCCCGATCAGACATCCCTGTGGCAGGTTGGAAGAATGTGGCAGGTCCCCCATCACCATAGGACAGAACTTGCTGACAGGAAGAGTGTATGGAGATCAGTCTCGGAGTTTCAGTGAAAACTGCACTGTCCCACAGTGTATGAGGATTCCAGGGCACTACTTGCAGAACTCTTATAAAATCTTTTTGCAATAAGAAAGGAAAACTGAGGCTCGGAAAATTTCCCTTTAGGGCAGGGTCTACCGTGACTTTGCTGGTGAGTCAGGGATGGAACAGAGTTGAGCCACCAAGAGCCAAGACAATGAGAGAAACAACTTCAGGGGGTGGCTGGGGTGTGGCCAGCACTGGCCAAAGTGTGCAAGGGTGGGCAAGGAAGTGTGTGCACAGCAGTGCTCAAGTGGAAGCTTTGTCATGGGTGTTTGAGTGAGTTTATGAAGGACCACTCTAAGATATACCCAGGAGGCTTGGAAACCCTGTGGCTCGGTACACTGTCATATAAGAGGATTTGTTTACAATGTAGATGTCATCCCCTTTTGGTGGAGTTTCCTTGTACAATGTACCACATGAGCAACTGTGCAGAGTGGCGTTGGTGAGCTGTCCGGCTTTAGGCTAATTATCTCACCACTCTAAGCTTCTATTTCTTTTGTAAAATGGAAATAATCAAAGTAAACCTGGAACCTTATTGAATTCACAACGTAGGACCAGTCCTGAGGAGAAAGATGTGGCAGGCAGTGTTTGTGGAATGACGTTAGAGGCACCAGGCAATTTGGCTCATTCTTGGGAAAAAACAACACTGTCTTTGCTTTTCTTTCCAGTGGATGAGAGAAGAGCATCAGAGTGGGAGGTAGGTAGCCCAAAGTCACACAGCTAGCAAATTACAGAAGCAGGATATGAACTCAGACCTCCTGAACTCAAGGCCTTGCCCTTTCACTCTCCAACTTCCTTAGGCCTCTGGCAGCTCGAGGAGTCATCACAGAAGAGGAGGAAGAGGAGGAGGGGACTGAGCCTGGGAGCTGCCTTGGTGGAGGAGTTCTCACTTCAGCCCCTTGGATGGCGGCCACAAAAGAATAAAATGAAGTGACGATCTGTGAGCATGGTCTCTCTTTTTCCAATTCAATTACATCTGCCAACAGCAAATATCATCATTTCAGACCGAGGGAGAACTGCAGCTTTCGGGAACCTGTGTCACATCAGTGTAAATCTCTCGCCATTTCCTTCTGCCTTGGCAAAGACATTCCTTTAAATCACACCACACACACCCACCTCTCACTCTCATCCGGGGAGCATGTGTTTTATTTTATGTGACAATGATCATCAAACACATCCTGATTTCATTTGGGGCCTGTGTAGTCATTAAGAATAGATGCTTTCCTTTTGTATCATTTTATAGGTCAGATCATCAAACAGCAGTAATAATAATAGTGAAAATAATAACAGCTGCTCAGTATTCTGTTAATACTCGCATCTAACAGCTCATTTAGTGAATTACTAGGTGAGGTTGATATTTTTATTATAATTCACATTTTATTTTTATTATTCCCACTAGTTGGGTAATACAGCTGGGAGTCTAAAACAGTGTCTTCAACAATAATATGCATTCCCCTAGGTGCCTTCTGATCTCCCTTGAGAAACTGGGCATCTCTAAGACCTTTTTAAGGGTCCACTGCTGACAGCTTCAGAACCAGCTTCAGGTGTGAAAAGCAGACTGACATCCAGAACCCAGACACAAGCCCTGATGCTCAGCAAGAAGCCCAGAATCCTCATGGCCTGGCCCTCTCGAGATCCAAGGCAGGGGTTCTAAAAAAAAAAAAAAAGGCTTGTTTTTGTCTCTCAGAGGACATGTGGCAACATCTGGAGATTTCTGATTGTTGTGATGATGACCAGGAAGAAGGGTTGCTATTGGCATTGAATGAGAGAGGACAGGGATGCTAGAATCCTACAGAGCACAGAATGGTTCTTAGAATACAGAACTATCCATTTCAAGCTAGTCAGTAGGGTTAAAGTCTCAGGGAAGGGACAGACAGAATGTGTGATCAGAAGAGCAGAGATCAAAAAGTCTGATGGGGTTAGGACACTGGCTTTTCTGGTGCTTCTTCAGCTCCAGGTACTGTTCTCAGAGATTGTCATTCTGCTTCTACTCATCCATGCCTTTCACTTGAACACCTCTGCTGGGAAGGACAATTTTTGGTACCCCTAATTTACAGATGAAGAAATTGAGGATGAAGAGATTAAGAAGTTTTTCCAGAATCACACAACTCATGAAGTGCAGGGCTGGGATCAGAAACCAGGCAGCCTGGTACTACACATAGTTCTACCATAGCTACTTCTCCACTCTGCCTCTGAGAGCTCAGGCATTGGAGCCACCCGGTTTAAAACCCTGCCTCTGATAACTTGTTGTCTGCATGACTTTGACAGCTTGCCCCATTCTTCTGAGACTCAGCTTCCTAAACTCTTTATTAGGGATTCTGTATTTGTCTCCTAGGGCTACATTACAATTGCCAAAAACTTGGAGGCTTAACATAATGGGAATGTATCCTGTCACAGTGCTGAAAGCAGAAGTCCAAAATCAAGGGTCCCACAGGCCAGCAGTCCCCACAGAGGCTCTGGAGGAGAGTTTATTCTTTGCTTTCTCAGCTCTGGTTTTCCAGGCATTCCTGTGCTATGGCTGTAGAATCCCAAACTCTGCCTGGCCTTCTTTCAGACTTGGTGTCTGAGTCTTTTCTTCTGTCTTCTGTTAAGGACAGTTGTCATAGGTTTTGGGATAATCCAGGATAAACTCATGTTGAGAGTCTTAATTTAATTGCATATTCCAAGAATTTGTTTTTCTAAATAAGGTCGAATTTGCAAGTTCTAGGAGTTAGAATGTGGACATATCTTTTCGGGAGCCACCATTTAACCGAGTATGGACTCTGCACTGATGCTACATCATCAAATGGGATTATAAATGGAAAAACACTAAGCATGTAAATCCTTAGTAAATGTTAGATGACCCTAGCTAGCATGTGGTAGGTACTCGGTAGTTGCAGAAGATACTGTATGACTAGTACATCTATATCTTGTCTTGGTAGAGTGACAGAATGCCTCTAGATTTGTCTCAGTGCTTTGGGTCCTGATTATTTGGGTCAGTTTATGGTCCCTTACTTTGAGCTGAGCGCCTGACACTAGAAGAGAGTGTGGTTTCTCCATCTTTGCCCCAACCCTGCCTTCTCCATCCTGCTTACCTGTGCTTCCCTTGGAGCAGCATCCCACCCACCCCTGACCATCTATGAATCCCCAACTAGACATGTAGACTTCAGAGCCCAAAGTCTCTTGGCCTGCAATCAGGAGTTAGGTTTGTAGTTCTGCCTTTTAATAGGATCCTTGAGAATAAGAATCATTAATGAGTATGGTTTACCCAACAATCCAATTCTTCATGCTTTTAGGCACACTGGAAAGTGGCACTTCCTAGTCTCTTTAGGCTGGGTGCAGTTGTGTGAGTTGTTTCAGCCAACAAGTCTAAAAGAGTGTGATGTGCTTCCTTTCTGGGTTAGGACATTTCATGCTGGTGCAAACCCCTCAAGAGCTGTCTTTCATGTGTGCAATGCTCCAGGAAGTGGCAGCCCCATGAACTTGAGTCTTAGGAGAGGTGGTTATGAGGAGAGATGGCAGGGTGAGCCCTAATCTACATGATGCCTCAGTGAGAGACATACCTTGGTGCTCTGAAGCCACTGAGAGTGCCGTGTTGTAGGACCTCACCTCTCCAGACTGAGACTTGCAGGAAGAGAGAAAAGTACAGGCTGCAAGGTGCCTAGGAACCAGTTCAGGGAAAATGAACTCCATCAACATTAGGGACTCTGAATAAAATGTGATTTTTAGAGAACTCATTGCTTTCTACTCTCCTCCAGAACCTTGGTAATGCAAAAAATGACTTATAGTTCATGAGCCCAAAGGCAATCTCTGGTTTGGGTCAGGGTTAGTCACAGTGGCCCTCATGGAGGAAATAATATAAAGTCTTTACTAAGAATGGGTAGCCAGCCCAGGTATTGTGAATTTGACCTTAACTATTAGGTTTCAAAAATAGTCACTCCAAATACAATCATGAAACATGAGTGGGGACATGAGAAATATTCAAACAAAAGTTTCTAATTTAATTAATCATATCATAACAATATTAATGCCTGAGTTATGATAAATGAATCCAGGTTATGAAAAATGTTCTTAACATTAGGGAATCTGGCTAAAGGGAGCTCTATCATATTTATTATTCTGCCTCTGGCTAACAAACTCTAACCATCTTGAAGGAAACCAAGGCTGTGTAGACCTTGGTCCTTGAAACATAAGGTATACTTCCTTGGAGCATGTTTAATCAGGCCATGCTGGCCAATCAGACTCCATTTTCCTTGGCCCAAGTGTCTGATGGATCCAGGAAGAATTGGGGGAAGCCTGACTTTAAGGCAAGTCAGCAAAGAAGAATGAGTCCCTTTCCAGAGGATGGCATTAAACAATGACAGCTCCGTCTTCTAATCACATTACCTCACCCCAGGGGGTGTTTCCCAACCCATTATCACATGGTGTGGTTGGATGAATCTCCATTTGTCACAGCGAATATCAGGCATATGGTAATGGTCCCGTAAAACATGCCCTGTTGGGTCTTAATGTCTATTTAATGACACCTGCTATGAAGGCTCCCATAACTGAACTCATAATGGGAGATGAGGGGCTATTAGATTTTGGAGAAGGAGAGTTCCCTGAATGACAGGCTGCCTTTCCCCAGGAGGCCGGTGTTGTGCTAAGTTGGGTGGGGATGGCTAGTATGAAGTCACAGAGTTTAACTGTGGCAGGGACCTTAAGAGATGAGTTGGCCAGGAAAGCTCTTTGCTCCAATGGTGAAGAGGGAGAGAATGAGGCCTCAAGGGAGGGGCACAGAAATAGTTTGAGTAGGGACACAATGGGATATCAAGCTTGGTTAGCATTTGTCTTATTGATCATTAATCTATGTTCAGAGCAAATCCCCACTGCTCTGTTCCTTGTTTGGGGTAGGGAAGAAAAGCTAATTTTGGGGGGAGTAAGTTTGGGAGATTCCTTTTTCACCTTCCCAAGAGTTGGAAATCTTTTGGCTCCCTTCAATCTCATCGCTCCCTTCTTTCTGCTTGCTCTTTCTGTACCTCTCGGCCTCACTTGTCAGCCTCAGGTAGAAAGAGGTAGAATGTGTTGTAGGGAAAAGAAGGTTTCAAGAAGGAGAGGGAGATTTCACTCCTGTTCCATGTACAAATCATATTCTGGGAAAGGTGCAGTTCTGAGAACACCAAGAGCCCGTGCATTTTCTGTGTGGTGGATTAAATACTGAGATGCTCACTCTGGCGACCAGGTTTTCCAAAAAGAATTGCAGCACTAGTTTCCATCACACGCTTTTCTATAATATGATATCCAGAGGCAGAGTTAAATTTTCCACTCCTTGAATCCACGTTGGTCTGTGACTTACTTGTAACCACTAAGATGTGGCTAGTTGTGACACTGAATACTTTCTGAGGCTGGCTCAGAGAAGGCCATGTAGCTTCTCTCTGCTTCTCTTGGGATTCTTTCTCTGAGGGAAGTCAGACACCTTAGGAAGTGTGACCAGAGAGTCTATACGGGGATGTTTCAGGCAACAGCACATTCTGAATTCCCAGCTGGCTGCCTTCACAGGACTGCAGCCTCAGCTCCTGTGTGCCTGCAGACTGCGTGAGAGACTGCTCACTCACTGGTCTCTTCCTAAGCTCTTCACCCACGAAACTGTGAACAAAATAAAATAATTGCTTTCAGACCTCTAGTTTTTCGAGAATAATTTGTTATACAATAACAAATGGAAAACTGAAACAAATTCAGCTCTTGCCATTGGAAGACTCACTATATTATCAGAGACTGGAGACACCTTAGTACTGCTCAAAGTATGACATAGTGAATCTATAGCATAGGAACATGGAGTAGAATTGGTCAAATGACTGGTGAATCAGGATATTTGGCCAGGAAAGGATAGCATGTGGAAAGGCAGGGAGATATCACAGGAGGTCAAACAAAGACCGGTTTTTTTCAGTACTGCTGAGTGAACCCAGGACCTTTGCACTGAGCTATGTCCCAAGTCTTTCTTTAAATTTTTATTTTGAGACAGTGTCACACTAAATTCTTCAGGCTGGTCTCAAACTTACTATATTCTTTCCTAAATCTCCTAGCGTACTGGAATTAAAGGAGTATGCCATTGCCCCTGGCTCAAGTAGGGATCATTTTGTTGCAGGAATGGGGTTTGGTCAAATCTTCAAGGACCTGGAGTGTGTATGTGTGTGCATGTTGGGGGGGGGGTTCAGAACTACCGGTTAAGGATAACACAGCCTTAGATATAAAATAAGCCCACTAGGAGGTTAGTAAAACATTTTCATGTTAAAACCAATAAGAACTACAAAATAAAAACGCAGAAAAAAGACATGATATTTTAGGATTAATTACAAAAGTTCAATAAATTCTGTAGCTTTTCAGACTTTATTGTGGGCTCCTTGGAGGTACAGCTTTGTTGCTTAGGAGGTCTTTGGTGGAAACTTTGGGATCCGAGTAGGTGGTAATTAACTATGGCATCAACTTGAATTAGAAACACTCACTCAGCTAATTGGTTTCACATAGTTCTGGAAGTGTCTGAATGGTGGACTTACTGAAGATAGAAGACCCACCCTGGGTATGGGTGGCATCAATTAATAGCCTGGATGGAATAAAAAAAGAAAGAAGAAGCAAGTCTGGCATCTGTTTCTTCAGAAGAAAGTTAGTCTTTACTATTGCTTTTGGATATCAATCTTCAGGCTTCCAGTGTAGACCTTTTGGCTTCCTGATAGGGAGTCTCACAGGAGTCTGCAGTGAGTTTCAGACCTTTGACTTTTGACTGGATCCTTTGGATCTTCAACCTGCAGCTGGCCTTTCTACATTTTCCCACACCTGACTCCGCAGGTGCTCATTTTAAACCTCCTTTGCCAATCCCTATACCTATGTCATGTACTTATATATCTATAAGTACAGATATATCTTACATTAAGTCTGTTCCTCTAGTGAACACTGATACAGTGTTGCTTTTGAAAGGTTTTCATCTAAGGGTGAAACAAGACTGGGCCTGTTTTAGGGCAATTTCTCTGGGAACAAAATGAAGATAGTCTGGATAAGATTGAAGGCAGGTGGCCATTCAGATCATGTTGGAACATTCGAGATTGAGATCCATGGAATGGAGAAATATGAGGAGGGACAATTTTAAAAGACCTGTCCAAGATAGAATTGACTGCATCATCACACAGCATTTCCTATTTCTACCTTGACACCTCCTTCTCCAACAAGTTTCTTTCTGATATGGATTAGAACCCTTCGTATGTGGTTGGACAACTCACTGAGTTTCTCTTGTAGTACTGATCACACGACATGGTCATTATACCAACATTGCTAAGAGCATTTACTGAATTCTTTCGGCATGCCAAACACTTTTCTTATTTTCAGTTAGGGATATATTCACATTATTATCAATGTAATTTTATGATTGCGGGACTTGAGGGGCAGATATGATAAGCATTTTCTTTTTAAAAGTTTTATTGTAGATAAGGGAGATGGAGTGGCACGGTGATCTATATCTTCAGTGAGACCATAAACAATCTGAAGCCATGATCATGCATTTAGCATGTATCCCCCTCACCTGACATGGTATGGTTAAGTGCTATAATAATTGACTGGATATTTATTACATCCCACTAAAATCCATACTTCCCTGTCCCTTATATCATGACAACAGAAAGAGGGATCAGGAAGGGCCTCTTCCCTGGCATGCCATTCTTGGCCAAAGTCGGCTTGGACTTGCTTAGCTCTGACCGAGTTCTGCTGATTGCCAGCCCAGCCATGCTCAGCTGAGCACACCAGGACTTAACAAGGTCTGAATTGTTTCAAGGAGTGTTTTCACCAAGTTGTAAATGCATTTCACTGAGTCCCATTGTTGTACATAAATGATGTAACTGATGAAAAGCAATCATGATCCTGTGAATCATTTCTGCTTGTTTACAAGTACGTTTTGTTCCCCATCTTCCAGAAGGATGCACAAAGCATGCTTTAAAGGAAAATGTATTTGATATTGACATATGGTAAGACTGTCTTGCATTCCAGTTTCTCACTGGCTCAGATGATCTGCAAAAAAAGAGAAAGGCAAACTCATAATTACTATAGATGTTTTTTACATACCCGCAGATAATTGCTTTTAAGTATACACAAGACATTTACAAGAATGATCATTTTATCTCCACTTGGTTTGTTTTAGAATAAGAAATGTGGCAGGCACCTTGGAATGTAATTATTTGTGTACACATCTTTCGCTCTCACTTTAAGGGATGAAATGTGCATCACTCTCATTTACAAGCACCCGTTCCTTGCTTTCTGTGCCTCTGCTAAACTTCGCACAAGTACCCACTTGTTAAACATAGGAACAAATGAAGGAAAGAAGTAATAAATCTTCTGGAAAAAATATTGAAAAACTCTGAAAGGAAGGTATTTTTTTGAAATGATTGAGATTGATTAACAGTCTATATGAATAGTTGGATTTGAGAGAATGTGAATTTGAGTATTTGATCTAGTGAGGATGTATCCGTTAGCTGATGCTTCAGTTATACTGCATAACAAACAAACTGCAAGCACAGTGGCTAAAATCAGTATTCATTCTCATAAATATGGGTTTGCAGGTTGATTAAAGCGTGGGATTGGTGAGGTGGATGTGCTTCACGCTACAGGTTCACTGGCATTGTTCATGCTACAGGATAGACTCAGGTTTATCCCACATTTCTTTGGGGGTCTTTTCTCAAATGGCAGTTTCTGGGTCTATGTGGCACATCTGCATTACTGAGCTGTGGCTTTTGTCCCTTGAAAGGGAAGGAACCACCCTGGTAAAATCAGTTCAAGCCATCCCAAAGACCCTCCAGTATAAAAATATCATAGTACTGCATAATATATAGAAACAGAAGTATAATTTTCACAATGTTATTGGATCTCTTGAGAGGACAAAGCAAAAACACAAAGGAGAGCTGTGGATGACAGACAGTGAGTGACTAGATATCTGTGCCCACTGTGTGGCTCCAGCCACCCAGACCAGCCCACTCCTGTGTCAGGTCAAGCTACTGCCCCGACCTCTGCTTCCTGGTTCTTGCCCAGCCATCAATGTTTTCTTTATGCTAAACCCAATGGGCAGTTTCTAATCTCTTATTTTAATTGTATCTTGTGATACTGTAAACTATTCCCTTTCTGAAATTCTTCATTCTTTGGATTCTGTTTTGTGATTCTCACTTGAATTTTGCTCTATCTCTCTGAGTATTTCTTCTTAGCATCTTTTCTAGGGTCATTCAAGTTCTCAAGGAGACAAATGCTGGTGACTGAGCTAGAGAAAAGAAGTACTGAGGCAGTCTTTGCCTCAGAAAGATACTAGCTTCATACTAACAGTACCTGCTGTGATATGGAATATGGATGGTGAACTTATTGGGGATCAACTGTCATATTTAAACAGTAAACCCCCAATGTGCCTATAAAAATGCAGTTCAAGCCAGTGTTAGCCACAGCATGATTTCTACTTCCCTTCTGAATTGCTGTGGGTATGATCTGTGCATACATTACATGGTCTCCTAGTAGCCACAGCACAGTCTAGCAAGTCAGTGTGCTGTGCTGATGGACTCAGTTCACATTTACTTCATGTGTAGAGGGAAAAGCATGCACATCCTGATCTAAAAAAATTAAATACAGCCCCCCCATTTCATAAAAACTTTGGCTTTATCTTTGCACTCTATCTCTCATCATTCTTCTCCAGTGTGCACCACACCAAGATCATTTCCATGGTAGTCTGATTTAACTGTTTGAAGTAGGCATTTACCTCCCTACCTGCAAATCTTTACATCATTCGAAGTACAGCTCACATTCCCCTTCTTCCATCATACCTTCCATGACTCCCCGGCAGGAAGCAACTACTTTGCCTCTAAACTCTTTTAGCCCTTCTCTGAATCTCTTCTAGAGCATTTATCACTATTGATCTTGTATCACCATTATTTCTGCCTGCTGCTTATATACTTCCTTTGCTGATTGGTTGGTGGTTCCATGCATTGGGGAGGAGTTTAAGTTCTGATTTACACCAGAGTTTAGCCAAAGATTATAATAGGGCCAACTATTCCTCAATAAATCAATAAATAGTTTAGCAGCAAACAAGTTGGGATTGGGGGTGGCACTCTGAGAAAAACAGTTTGGCGTATTCTTAAAAATTTCTGTCCCAAGCTTGTAGTTTTGGAAAAGAGAAGAGTAAAATCCATTTTTAATGAATCCATCTCCTCACTGCAGAATTATTTTGTGGTCTCTTTCATTGGGCCAATTACATTTATGAAGATGAATTATGACAGTCGAGAACCCATGTGCATGGATTGCTGTGTGCTAACTATGTAATTAGCGGCTGCAGCTAGGAAAGGAGTTTGTTAGATATTTCTGTAAGAAAAAAACATTATGATCCATAAAAAACAATGAGCAATGATAATTTCATTTTTATTGGTCATTTAAAAACATTCACTGATAATTCTCCCCGTGCTTAATAGGCATATGTTTGCTTCCTTCAGAATATACCCATAAACTTGTTGCGAAAAGCGTTCTTATATAATTGTTCAGCCTCACTTCTATCATGAAAGCCTTTCAAAGACAGGAAGTGTAAAGTTCATTGAGGGCATTTTAACAGGTAATACCGGTTATTCTAAATCAGCAACATTTTTCCAGAGTGGTTGCAAGGGCCAGTCCTGGGCTAACTACGGCCTCCAACCCAGGGTGTTTCCCCCTGAGAGGGTTTATCTCTGGTTTGTATTTGAATTTGGAAAGAATAAACCAGTATTTCTTCCTTTCAGTGGATAATTCAGAGGTCCTGGACCCAAAGGCCAGGCCAAAGACTGACTTGCAGCAGGTGATAATAAACGTTAATCACATGAACGAAGGACCAAAGGTTGGATGGATAAACCAAGGACAGGTGGATTCAGTTAAATTGGGTGAGACTTCTCATATCCCATCCTTGACATTCTGCAGACTTCAGATCCTACCACTGCTTCTCAGCTCTTCTGGAAAGGGAACAAGATTCCTGAACACCCCAGGAGGTAGTTAAGAGCTTCCAGAGCTGCCTCTCAAGTTCAGAAAGAAAGATACTTTCATGTGTTTCCAAAAACACTTTAGGAAATTAGTGCAATCTTCCTAACTGGAAATTAAATCCTCCTCATGAAAAGTATTTCCTTTTCCTTCTTATTTCCTTTGGCTGTATCACTCCATTCTCTGGCTCTTGACTGACCCCTCAAGGTCCACTTTTCCGTCGTGTGCAAGCCCAGTGAACTGTCAAGGATGGAAACGGGGACTCAGAAGGTAACTGGCAGGGTAAAAACTCAGTTCACAGTTTTCAGGACATGCTGGTTTCTCTACAGAAACTAGGTCTGTCCATTTACATATGCTTTGGAGTACATGGAAGTTTGACATACTTTTGGAGTGTGGGGTGTATGTGTGTATGTGTTCACATGAGAGAAAATGTACGTGTGCTTATATATACATACTTGTATATATTGGGTATGGGTTGTTGGGTATGTGTGAGTATATTTGTGTGTGCATGATTGTGTTTGTGAATATGAGATTATGTCCACATGTGAGGCAGGAACTGTGTGCATGTCTTCCGTGTGTACACTTATCTATCTACTTGTGTATGTGCACGTGTATGTGAAGATGTATACTTGTGTGTGAGAAATATGTGAGCTTGTGTGACAAAAGTGTGTACACTTGTCTGAAGTCAGATGTAAAAGTATAAATATATATGTGTTTATATGTCCAAGAAAGTGTGTTTATGCATGTCTAAATGTGTATATGTGTTTTTTCCCTGAGTGTCTGTGTGTTCTTGTGTCCTAAGAATTCTCCCTATGTAGGGCAGGTAGGGAGAAGTAGCACAGGGGATGTGCACGGGTGTTGTAGTCAGAGGTTACAGGGAGAACTACAGCATACAGGACACAGAATTTATAATACTGTTTTATGATGGTCACCCAGAGTTAAACACAAGAAAGTGCAGGAAAATTTGTCCACAACACTAAAGACCTAGAATATTCAGCCAAGGGCCTGGATCCCACAGCAATGTCCTGCCTGAGTCCAGCTAAAGACCCAGAGCCCATGACAATGCCTCCCACAATTCCAACTGGAGATCTAAGAACCCACGATAAGTTCTCATGCCAGTCTATTTCACGGATCTGTGCTGGAAAGGCCAAAGGTCAGTGGTAGAAGCTAGAAAGTCTATGCCAGTCGGTTGAAGGAGCTGTGCAGTGGGTTGAGGGTTCTACACTGGAGTCACGCTCAAAATAAGGAGCAGGGTTGCCCTGAAAAGTACCACAGCCATCCTCAGGGACAACGAGGTCCTGAGCTCCTCCTACGATGAGAACGGTTGAGTACAGGTCAGGAAGCTTGTCATCAAGCTTCCCCAGCACACAGCTTCCCCTCCGGAGCCAGGAAGCAATGCTCAATGTGAGGAGCAGAGCTCCCTCAAAGTGAACCACAGCCACTCTCAGTGACGAGGTTCCGAGCTCCTCTGATGATAACGGCTGAATCTATATTGGGGAAGCCAGCATGACAAACTCCTCCAGGAGAACCAACGGCTCAAAACAGCAACACTTGGAAGAACCCACAATGCCTTGTTCTGCTCTTCTTCTCCACATCTCTATTTATGCTGGCAACTTTCCTCAGGTAGGCCAGCTATACTCAGCACCATGCTGATGTAATTCAGCTGGTGTTAAGTTGACCACCAGTTTTTAATCCATAACAATGGTCTTGCCCTTTCTCTGAGCATCAGGATGGCTAAGTGGCCACTGGCTGGCAGCTATGTTGAACCCTATGTGTGCCTATGCACCTGTCTGAGCATCCTGCCGTATGGTCACCTGGCACCTAAGGCTTTTCTGGGACAGCTACTTGGTTACAGTCTTATAGCCCACGTTTCTATGCCTTTATCATCACTCTGGATTTTGCCAGCACTGATGATTCTACAGCCTGGAGTCCACATGGTCATGGCTTGCTCACTCGCCTCTTTCTCTAAGAGTCCCCCATCCCATTTAGCTGTCTTCCTTTCTCCAAACATTTTCTGTCTGTGTTGTTCTCTGACACTCTGGGGCAACCTCAGGACTACGGCTTGTCCTAGAAGACTATTAGAAATGATGTTAAAGAACTAGTCACCCACCCTTGCTGCTCTGAGAGCAGTTCAAATGTCTTGTCCCAGGAACAAGCAGAATTTGTCCTAGACCCCCCAAAAAAGGTAAGACTGTCTTTTTTCGTATCCCTTGGGAGTGTTTAAAATGACACCCAGTGGTGTGGTAGATTAACTAATGGTCAACTTGGAACGCACAGATGAACTGAGTCAGTGTGGTTCTGGGGGTGGAAGGCCCTCCTGAGCATCATTGCCAATGGCATAAAAGGAGAACTGAAGAGGAAGTTTGTATGCTGTTGATTTTCCAGAAGAAGTTTGCCATGGCTAGTTTTCCTGATATGCACTTGGCTGTGCTCAGGTTCTCTCTGTCGCCAGGGATGGATGGCTGCTGTTCTCTTCAGGGGAACTCTAGTCTTTGCCTTGAGCATTGGTTTCTGACTCCAGTATAGATGCCTCAGCCTTGTGGCTCATCCTGCCGGTGCACGCATTCTAGCTTCAGCCTTTCCAGTGCAGATCCTTGATAAGGACTTGCATGAGACATTACCATAGGCTCTAGGTCTTCGGCTGGACTCATGTGGGTCACTGCTGTGTGACACAGAAAATGGTAGTCACCAATTTCTGTGGTGACTCTCAGCTGGATTATTTAGGTCTGTAGCACAGACATGTCTATTATACTCCTCTGCATTTGATTTTTTGGGTGAAAATTATAAAATAATACTATAAATTACATGTCCTGTAAGAAATCTATTCCCTTGTAAATCCTGACTATCACAAGTGACTTCTATGCTGAGCGAGTCAATGGGGTTTTTCTGAGGGGGAAGAGGGAAACCATTGATTGGTGAAAGAGCATGCTCATTATCATTGCTTGGGTTCTAAGAAATCCCTTGCCAATAGAGTGGATGACTTTTTTAGTCAATGGAGTGGCTGATTCCTTTAGATCTACCCCACAGTTTTTCTTATTATTCATTTGACCACTAATGTCTATCTTAGTCATTTCTCTTGTTACTGGGACAAAATACCCAACACCCAGAGCTTAGAGCAGGAGAAGTTTATTTTATCTCATGGTTATAGTCCATGGTCAGCTGGCTCCAAAGCAGAAACAGGGTGATAGAGCGACATAGTAAAGAAAAAACTACATAAGTCATAGTGGCCAGGAAGCAGAGAGAGACAAGCAAGGAGCCAGAAAGGGAGATATAGCCTTCCAGGTCACACCCCCCACACTGAACCACCTCTTCTGATCAGACCCCACCTCCTAATAGCAAGTCAGGTATATCCCCTCCCACTTCATGATTCAATCACCTTCCTAAAGTCCCACCTATGAACATATGAGGCTTTGGGGGGACCTTCTTATTCTAAACCATAACCATGTCTTTGTTAATTAATTTAACATTTAGTAGGTGTCAAATAAAGAGTGACTGACTTGGTGACTGCCATTTTCTGTGTGACTTCTGGAAGCTTTTATTTCTTGATCTGTGAAATAGAATTTGATATACCATCTGCCTCAGGAGATTGTTATGAGAACTGAGTAAAACCACATTTTAAATCCTCCATAGATGTTGCCTATTATTACTGCTATGGAGGTTGGCACTGCTACCACTACTTTGAGCCTAGTGACAAGTGGGGTGCAGTAGAAGCAGGTGACTAACATGGCCCCTGCCCTGTGGCAGGTCATAGTCCAACTGCCAAAGCAGATATAAAGAAACTTCAATGATGACTAGAAGCAGCATAATGGAAACAGAACAGTGAACATTATAGAGGAGAGACTCATTAATTTTGCCTTTTGGTTGTCTGGAGGAGATAGGTTTGCTCAACTTGGATACTCGAGACTCGAATAGTCAGAGGCAGAAAAAGAAAGACTTTCTAGTCAGACAGAAGATGTAGACTGGCTGAAGCCTAAATGGAAGATCACAGCAACTGTGGATGGTCTACAGAGGACCTTGAATACCTGGCCAAGTGAAGCCTATGGTTTTTATTCTACTGTACATAGAAGTGACTCCAGCATCTTAAGGGAACAATTGGATCTGATCCTTGCCAAGGGGAAAGCTTACCACTGTAAAAATAAGTACATTTACCCAAGGTTGAAATATTTGGAGGAATAAATAAGCATATTTTTAATTTTTGGTTGTTTGGGTTTACTTCCTGCCATAGGCAAAAGAGTCAAGAAGAATAATGTCACAGGGGACACAGGAAGCCTTGTATCAAGATCAGATAGTCAGTTTGTACTTACCAAGCACTATGGAGCAGAGGAGACAAAGAAGAAAGCTTTTGGTACCATGCTTTCCTAATTGCTATAGCCCAGTGAGCTCTTAGAGACCTAAAGGAATTATAAATGAGAAATTTGGAGTCAGATGGGCCTCAGTCTCAATCCTATTTCTACCAGTTAACTAGTTGTGTGACCTTGGGAACAAATAGCTTACGTTTTTTTGAAGCCTGGCTTCCCCATCTGCAAATGGGAAAAATAATGGTGATCTTTTCACAGGGTTGGAAAGAGGGATCAATGACAGATTATACAGAAAGATGTTGACACTACTCTGGGATTGTGGTAAGTGGTCACTGGATGGCAGCTATTAGGAGCAGCTCTGGAGACTTGGAAGACACTGGACACACAGGCCTTCTAACCTCTTACTTCTCCTTCCTCCCCAAGTGCTTCTAGCTTATTGTGTTTTGATCAGACTGTGATCCACCCCTGGATGAGATAGAGAGGAGTGGGAATGCAAAGTGAAGATCCTGCTTTGGAGAATTTGTCGTGAGAGAAAAACCAAAGAATATCATGTATTTTTCACCACTTCTCCCAAGAGAGTAAGAAATGTTTCATGCACCTTTTTTTTTGAAGGCCCTTTAAAATTTTAGCTATACATGGCAAAACACATCGATGAATTTCCCCATGAATATTTATTGAAGTAGCACTTCTAATACAAAGTCATTTGAAAAATGAACCTCTAAGGAAAATGCATCTTGTACAGCCATTGATCTTAAAATATTTACTATGAATATGCTCATCCTAGAAATATTACATACTGCTTTTTATTGTTTGTTCTGGGTGAAATCACAGGGATTTGGCCTTGATGTTTTTTTATAAGCTGAGCAGAATTGGCAAGATGATCTTTTGGACCACATTCAACTTTCTTACTTGCTAGCCTTTGATTTGTTAGTTTCTGGCACTTTTTTTTTTCCCAAAGATGTCTCTAGGATTCACAAACAGCTGGTGAAGGTGGGCTAAACACACAACCACTAACAGGTGAGCTCTGGAAACAGGTGATCAGAAAATCATGGGTACTTGAGTAGGAAGAATCTTGGAGATTGTGTTGTCTGATACCTTTTCTCATACATAAAGATACCTTTAAATTAGATGCCAATACTCAAAGCTCCCATTGGATTGGCAAAAGCTGAAAAAAAGCAGTAACTCCTGAAGTCTGTAAAAATGCATGTGAATAAACATTTATATTTCATGTAAATACAAATTTCAATGGAATTCGTATGTCCAATGCTGGTAGGGATGTGAATTGTTACATTTTGAAGACTAGGCTAGCAATATCGATTAGCATTAAAATTTCACACACCCTTTAAATTAGCAGTTTCACCTTTGGGAATCTGTCCTACAGGACTCCAAGGACTAGGATATAAATGTCTGTGTAAACTGCTGCCTGTTTCAACATCTAGAAACAACCTGGATTTCTGTCAAAAGGCAAATATATGAATAAACTGTCCTCTAATTTTGTAGACTGGTGATCCCTAAATATTTTTAAATGTTCATTTAGTGATAGCAATACCTCCATAATATAGCTATTTGTATGTATGAATATCTTAGGTGTAGGATAACAAACACAAAATAGAAATTTTAAAGAGATGATATAAAAATAGAGATAGAAGTTTGAATATTTTCCTCTAGTGCCAGTGTGGTATATTTACCTATTTTGTAAATCCCTACTGGAGAATATTATGCTACCTTCTAAAATAATGAACACAGTACATCATTCAGTAAACATTTTAAAAACAAACGATACCCCTTAAATTCTTTATTTATTTCTATACTGGGGGAAATCAGTTGTAAAAAGACTATAAACATGAGAAAATAGAAATGATATAATATTAAATAAAAAGTAAAAGATCTGTGAGTTATTTAAGTCAATACAGGTAAAAGTAAATTAACTGGAAAAGGGACTAGAAAGCAAATAAATAAGAATTGATGTGATTAGGTATACAATGTTTGTCTTGGGTTTAATCATCATTTTAACATTAGCAGATACTTTCTCATTCTCCCTTGGTTACTTTTTGGTTTTCTTTCTTGTGGCAAAATGATTCCATTTGTTGCTCTGCAGAGATCTCTGCATTCCCATATGCATGCTCCTTGGGTTTCACATTTGTGAGTCTCCAATTCATACTCCCAGAAGACAGGCTGAGATGTCTGAAGCCCAAGCCCAAGTCATAAATAGAGATAATCTGATTGATGTAGTTTAGGTCACAGGGTCCCAATGGTCCAGTGAGCTCTGGCCATGGAGACAAAAATCATGAAATCCAATTGAGGCGTCAGGTCCACCATTATATTTGAGTGACAGCCTCTGAGGAGGGGCTGGCAATTTCCGATGATGTGCATGACCAGTTATTTGTAAAGCTAGTTCTAGAGACTGAGGCCTTTGGACCAGGTTGGGTGATCCATTCCTCAGGGTTGATTCATCTAAGCACTGGTGACTCTAGAAATTTAAACAAGACTTGGGTCAGTGATTTGTGGGAGTAGCATAAACCCGAGGCAACATAATGGGACATCTCTATGGGAAAATGACAGAGTGACTTACAGAGCAGAATATGGCTTTTAGAGAAGTGAGAATAGATGAGGGTGCCTCTGCCTTATTTCTACTTGTTTCTTGTCCACAATGAAAAGTCTGTGTAAAGCAGTTTGCATAGGTGTCTACTGTCCTGTGTAGCAGGTTACTTGCTGGCATCCTACACATAAAATGTCCCCTTCCTGGCTCCAGACCTCAGCCTGATCCTGAGCTGCATGACAAAGCTCAGTGCACCCAGAGAAGCCAGAGAGTGGGGAAGCAAGACAGGAGGCCCTGGCAGAGGGTCCTTCTGGCACTGTGGAGTGAAGTGTGGGATAAGCCCTGGATAGTGGTCAGAGTAACAGGAGAAATCACAGAGCCAAGCCACTTCCCTAATAACAACTCAGTGGAGCCAGAGATGGCCCCACTGCCCTTGGCTACTTGGCCATTTGAGGGGAAAATTGAATTATAATCCTACCATCCTTTGTACGTCTGGAAATTTGTCATAGTAATTAAATGTTAATAAAGTGAGAGAGATTAAATGGATAGTTTCCTTAAAGATCACACTTCACCACCCAAGGTCAGGTAGAAATTATAAGTAATGTAGTGGTGTAGTCAGATCACTCTGGCTGTATAAATGTCACGACAAAAGCAAGGAGTCATTCAGTTTTCTATATTTGAACATCTCATTAGAGTCTGTGTCATTTAGAGACATATCGGGTGGCAGAAAGGTGACATTTAAGGTCCCTCATGGTAAGCCAAGCCCTTAATTATCTGATGGAG
>RJWM01005604.1:0-90646 GCA_004363535.1 Dasyprocta punctata
TTTTTTTTTTTTTTTTTTTTTTTTGCGGCACTGGGGATTGAACTCACAGCCTTGCGCTTGCCAGGGCAGGCGCTTAAGCCGCTAAGCCAAACTCCCCAGCCCTGGTTTTTTGAGGCAGGGTCGCACTATGTAGCTCAGGCCGGCCTTGCGCTCGCGTTGTAGCCCAAGCTGGCCTCGAACTCACAACGCTCCGCCTACCTCAGCCTCCCGAGTGCTGGGATTAAAGGCGTGCGCCACCACGCCCGGCTTGTTTTGGATCATTTTCATCTGTTGCTTTCCTTCTGGTTCATTTGCTAATAACTTCTGTTATTAGCAACTGCTATTTTTGTCTGCAGTGGTCTACATGACTCTTTCTTTTTTTGAATGATTTTATTTTCTGTATTAAATCTTAACTACAATATACTTCTCAAGTCATTCTCAATTTGAGACAAAGTTGAGATACGTAATCACATGTCCCTCATGACTTTTATCTGTAACAGTAGCACTTATACGGCTCACAGTTGCTTAATGAAAAGCTTCTTTCCCCTAATTCATTTTTGTTCTTTTTTGTATCTCCAATGCTACAGTGCTTGCTATACAGAATGAATGAAAACCGGAACAAAACCAAATATTATTTAGCATTTAAATAAGAATTAAAAACAGATTGCATATTTACATGCACATCTGTAGTTGGCATTGCCAGGTGCACTCAAAATACTTGTTCTATACAGGTTTGATGACACATTTCTGCAATTCCAACACTCTTGAGAGGCTGAAGCAGGGCTAAAAGTTTGAACCCAGTCTGGGTGATTCACTGACTTAGCAAGACTTTGTCTCAAAATAAAAAATGACAAAAGGAAACTCAAAGTACTAATAAAGAGCAAAATAAAAGACATGATAGGAAATAGAGATAGACATTGTGAGATGGGAAGGGGATCTGGAGATGAGGGAGACAGGAGGAAGAAGAAGAAAGGGAAAACAAATGTGATCAAACTGCAATGTGTATATGTACTAATTCTCCACTGTGAATGTATGCATGATGTATCACAGACATATGCTAATTTTTTAAAAAAAGAAAACACTTGGAACATAGTTTATCAATTAAAGTTGTTGCTACCATTTAAATTTTGTTAAAGTGGTGAAGCAGATGGGACTCTCTCAGCTTTCCTTTCTTATAGATGTGGAAATACAATTAATTTTTTAAAATGAGCTGACTTTCTTCAGAAATAGGGAAAGCTCTGTACTCTGCTTCTCCATTTTGGCATTAGATACAGGCTCAGAATCCTGGAAGAACGTGCATCAGAAAGAGGGTCAGTATTTGAGGCACCACAAAAAGCACAGTAGCTGCCAGCCAGACCTGTCACTGTTGTATATTTATGTACATGACAATCAAACACTTGTTTTGTTAAGACACTGAATTTTGAGAAACTATTTATCACAGTTCCTATTTTATCTGTTTGATAAAGTAGCCAATTGTCACAGTTCCTGTTTTATCTGTTTAATAAAGTAGCCAATCTAAAACGCAAAAATCACAACTACAGACTATTTGATTCAATGCATTGTGCCCAAGTTATTAGCCTCCAAAATATTCATATCAGCGTTTAGAAATTTGTGAAGTTGATAACCATGAAAAGCTACTGACTTAGATGAGAGTATATGCACATATTTGCACTCTATTTATCATGTGGTTGAGATAGTTTTTGAGCACAAATAATCCAAGAAACAATTAAAACCTGAAATTTTTATTACCTGAAGTTACCCCATTTTCAACAATATAACAGCTCTTTCAAGTGACTGTGCCACAAAATATCAGCTTTGAAATTATTTTTGGAAGTTCATTTTAAGGAAATTTATTTAAATTTTCTTTCTTTCAGATGACACACATTTATTGAATTATAACCAAAAAGTAAAAGTAAGTCTTACAAATTTAAAGAAAAATTATATTCTTAAAGCAAGACAAAAACACACAGTAGGAAAAATCCTGGGATTCTTTTTACAGGGATGTAAAATATACAAATAAAAGTCCTCAGTGGACTCTGGTGCTTCCCCCAAAAAAGAATTCATAATTCATTAATATGAATTATATTCAGAATGGGTAATTTGTTGAAAAGACTAATGCCTTTAGCTGTCACATATTTTTCATACCTATGGCCTAAAAATCTCAAAAACCAAAGAAATATTGTCAACGTCATTTGAATATACAAGTTTATAAAACCTTACATGTGCTTATCATTCAATACTTGTAAGTTGCTTTTATCATATATATTTCCAGTGAACATTCAAACCAAAGAAAAATTTAAGAAAAATATGCAAATAAAGCAAGAATTTGCATCAAAATCCACCCAAGAAATCAATATCAACTTTAGAAAGAATGCCAAGAAAAATACAAGAAGCTATTTTCAGTATGTTTCTTTGACTGAATTAAACATATTTTTCCCAAATCAGAGATGGCCTAATTTCTATGACAAAGGCACGGTCATATCCAGCACATAGGCATCTGGAAATATTTTACACATTATGGTAAAACTACCCAAGATGCTGGTTCAGAAAAATTTCTGAGAATGGAGAACCAGAAACTTTTTATTTGACAAACATCTTACTTGTCTCCTAATCACTTTGCCTTGGAAACCAGCATGTCAGCCTGACAGACATAGACAGCTAACTAATATATTGACGTAAGATAGACCAGTTGTCCTGTGCTTTATTTCTTTTCTATTGAATTGAAAAGATATAATGGATGTAAATCCTTTAAAACTGTTCTGGCAGAGCAAGTATTCAAAGCCGGAAGAACCCATAGATCATAAAGTTGAAATGTGCAAGCTCTGGAGCCAGGCTGCCTGGGTGTGAATCCCAGCTCCACCACAGCTCATGTGACTTTGAGCAAGTGCTTAACCTTTCTGTGTCTCAGTTTTCCTTGTTCTTCATCTGTGATGTGAAGATAATAATCAAGTAAATTCATGGTGTGGCTGTGAGAACTAAAATAGTTAATAAATGTTAAGTATTTACAGCAGAACTCGTCCCATAATAAGGGCTCAGTAAACTTTAGCTATCCTTATTTAGAATATGCATGATGCTTAATAAATGTTAGCAACTTCCCTCTCCTTTTCCTTCTCTGTTTATTTTAAAGGAGAGTAATTTTATTAATTTTTGTCTTATTTTACACTGTTTAGTGTACTTAGCTGCTATTTTTCCTTTCAATACTTTCCACTTGTCTTTTTTCTTATCATTAATTAACAGCAAATTATTTTTATATTTAATATGTGAACGATTTTCAAAACTTGCCACATATTTAAAAGAAACCATTCTTGCTCAGGATTTACTTTTGAAATCACATTACATTTTCAAAGCGGATTATTTCTGCACAAGGAGGATGATATAGAGAATTCATTTTGGGCCTTTAGAATATAAACAAAGACACTATTCAAGTTTCATAAATTCTTTTAACATGCCAGATGTAAAATCAATTAGCTGTAGTAGAAATATAGCCTCATATTTTAAGGACTCCAACATTCTAATTGCTTGGTCTGCAGGTTTTTAAAACAGTAATATGAAGGGATTTGGACTCAAACATTTTTCATTTCTAGAATGTTCCAGTTGACTTTGGAAAGTGACCTAACATAAATGCATGAGAGAGTGGGAACACTATTTGGAAATTTAAAATGCAACAATGCATTTGCACTTTTAAAACAACTTATCAGGAAGTTTTCTTGTTTTATCACAAACAATCATTCATAACTGAGATCCTTAATTGTTTGTTTTTAATGCTGACATTTTGAGAATGTCTACTGCATGAAATTTTCTAAAATTTATAATTAAAATACTTCAGTAGAAAGCTGAGTGTAGTGGTGCACACCTGTAATCCCAGCACTTGGGAAGCTGAGGCAGGAGAATCACAATGAATCAAGACCAGCCTGGGCTATATAAGTGAGTTAAAGGCCAGCCTGCACTACGTAGGGAGATACTCTCAAAAAACAAAAACAAAAACAAACAAAAGAACTCAAGAAACAGAAATTGTTCACTTAGATTAGACTTTGCCTATGAAAAGAGAAGGTTAACTATGAAAAAACAGTTGCAGTGGAAATACTAAGATATAGAGAGTAGGCCACTGTGGCAAATTAGTAACTGGAGATGCCAGTAACCTTTATTGAGCTTAGTGAACTTAGTTTCATGTATCTACTCTGTGTAGAGTCCAATTATATGACCAGAAAAATAAAACATAGACAACTTGGCTGACTTAAATTGGTTGCTTACAACTAGCTCTACTACCAGAGACTGCTCTAATGGGAAAGTTGGTTAACACTGTCTCCACATAGACATACACAGAATCTGTGCTCTTTGTGAAAGAGATCTGCATAAATTAAAGCACAAAGGGAATAGAAAGCCAAAAGGGAAGAAGAACCTTAAAGACCTGTGGGATCATATCAGACAGCAAAAAGAGTAACCTAAATCAGTCGCTGTTCTTAATAATCAAGAAGGGTCTTTCTGAGGAACTGATGTTGCAATTGAAATTTGAAAGACAACACAGAGTATGTTCTGTGCCGATGGTGATAAAGAGTCTTAGAAAGAGATAATAGCTAATGCCAAGGTTTTAAATTATAGTGATGCTTCATATATTTGAGGAACTGAAGCATGGCAGAGACAGCAGTGAGTTAGAAGGACTATGGAGGTAATGAGGATATAGACTGACAGGGAACAGAGCTTGGAATTGTTCTTATGTTTGAAAGGAAGACATTAAGTACTTAACAATTTACCTGAAGTATCCCTTGGGTAGCACATTTGTTTATGCACTGAGGCACAGACTATCCTCAGTGACCCTCAGGCAGGTATCATTTTATATGGTCAATTCTTTTCTTGTTTTTCCAAAATCAGATTTTATTGGGACACTGTAGATATGCATAATGACCATGTTAATCATAGAGAATTTGTACCTCTACCTGATATAACTTGATTCTCTATTTTTTCCTAATCCCCTACCCTCCCTTCAAACCTTCCCTCCTTCCCATTTACAAAAGCTTTGTTTTCATTTGTTCTTTCATATCTCATGTTTTTTATTTTCCCTTCTTTCCTTTCCCCCTACCCTCTCTCTTAGTCTCCTCCCAATTTGAGCATTTTCTTCCTATTTCACAATACCTACTATACACTTTGGTCTTTATTTACACTTTCAGTTTCTCACATCAGAGGAAAAAATTCAGTATTTCCACATGTGTGCCCAATTTATTTCACTTAAGGGCATGGTCTCAAGGTTCATCTATTGACTTAGAAATGTCTCAAGTTTATCCTTTTTTCTGGCAGAGCTGTACTCCATTGCATTAAAAAAAAACATCTTCTTTATTCATTCACCAGTTAATGGGCATTTGGGCTGTTTCCAAGACTTGGCTATTACGCACTGTGCTGCTGTAAACATGAGTGTACATATATCACTGTAGTATGAGGCTTTTAATTCTTTCAGAAAAAAAAAGAAGAGGGGAATAGTTGGGTCAAAATGGGCCTCTAGTTCTAGCTTTTTGAAGAATCTGCACACCGATTTCCACAGTGGTTGCACCAGTCTATGCTTGCACCAACAGGAGAAAAGGGTTCCATTAACCCACAGCTCTGATAGCATTTGCTATTGTTTGACTTCTTTATAACAGCCATTTTTCTGGGATGAGATAGAATCTCAGTGCTGTCTTAATTTGCATTTTTCAAATGACCAGTGATGTTGAACATTTTTTCATGTATTTATTAGCTGTTGTACTTCTTCATCTGAGAAGTATGTATTCATTTTAGATGCCTGTTTTTGGATTGGATCTTTAAATTAAAGTGACCTTATGTTTTTGAGTTATTTATATGTTCTCATTAGTAAAACTTTGTTTGAGAAAGAGCTGGCCAAATTTTTTTCTCACACTGTGCATTCTCTCTTCACTTTGTTGGTGGTTTCTCTTACTACACAAAAGTTTTTTAGGAAGATGTGACCCCAGTTGTTGATTTTTTGTGATAGTTGTGAGATCAGGGTTTTGTTCTTAACATCTCCATCTACACCAATATCTTTAAGATTTCTATCAAATTCAGTAGTGTAGCTGAATACAAAGTTAACACTTAAAAATCAATAGTATTCCTGTACATGAATAACAAACTTACTGAGAGAAATTGGGTAAACAACATCTTTCACAGTAGCATCCAAAAAAAAAAAAAAAAAAAGAAATACCTAACGATCAGTATAATGAGGGAAGTAAAACTCCTCTATATTGAAAATTATAATACTATGAAAAAGCAGATTGAAGAGAATATCAGAAAATTGAATGATATTCCTTACTGTTGGGTAGGAAGAGCCAGTATAATGAAAATACTTCTAAAATTTTCATACAGATTTAATGCAATTCCACTCAAAATTCCAGAAGCTTATCTCACAAAATTAGAGGAAACAATCCTTAAATTCATTTGGAAACAGAAAAGACCTAGAATACCAAAATAAATTCTTGGCAACAAAGATAAGGCAGGGGGCATCATAATCCCAGGCTTCAGATTATGCTACAAAGCTATTGTGATACAAACAACATGGTACTAGCAAAAGAACAGACACAAGAATCAATGGAACAGATTAGAAGATATAGAAACAGCTCCAGACATACTTAACCATCTTATCTTTGACATAGGTGCCAAACACATTAATCGGAAGAATCATACCTTCTTTAATAAGGAATTAAAACTGGCTTTCCACATACCAAAGATTAAAATTTGACCCATATCTTTCACTGTGCACTAAACTGAAATCAAAATGGATCAAAGATCTAAATATTAAAGCAGAAACATTAAATCTGCTGAAAGACAATCATCTGGGAACCCTCAGTGAGGCACATGGGGATTGGGAGTCTATGCCTAGTGACCTGTCCACACCTGGAAACCATTTTGAGATCCATGAGGACTGAGAGTCTATGCCCAGTGACTTGTAGTCATCCAGGAACCCTCAGTGAGGACTGCAGGGACTAGGAGTATGTGCCCAGCAATGTGCAGTCATCTGGGAACTTTCCCAAATGGAGTCTGTTCCCAGTGGCATGCCCACACCCAGGAATCATTTTTGAGGTCTTCAAGGACTAGGAGTCCACCCTCAGTGGCCCAGTCACACTCAGGAACCATCTCTGAAGTCTGAAGGGCCTGGGAGTCCTAGTGATCCACAGTCATCTGGGAACCCTCAGTGAGACCCTCAGGCACTGGAAGTCTACATTCAATTACCTGCCCACACCTGGGAACCATCTGTAAGACCTGTGGGGATGGTGAGTCTGCCCCCAGTGACCCACAGTCATCCGGAGACACACAGTGAAGCGCGCAGGGACTGGAAAACTATGCTGTGACATGCCCAAAAACCCAGGAACCATAGGTGAAGCTCACAGGGACTGAGAAGCTGTACCTGGTGAACCATCCACACCCAGGAACCATCTCTGAAGCCCACAGGGACCAGGAATCTGTGATCAGAGACTTGCAACCATCAGCAACCCTCAGTGAGACCCGCTACCAAATGAGCTGCCAGCACAGGGACTTGACCACCAGCTGACTTGGAGGAACACAGGAAAATGCCAAAACAAAAGAACAAAATGCAATCTCAAACTTCCAGCCCATCTAGATCAAGTACAGGAGACATATATATGGATGAATTTGGAAATCACACACCTAAAATTTCTGAAATGATAGCAATGGAATTAAAGACACAACTCTAGGAAGCTATAAAAGGTATCAGATCAAAAATAATCACTCAGGGAAAAACACAAATGATAAACATAATGAAAGAATTGGTGAGTATATCCAAAGAAGACCTAGATTAAAAAAATAGAGGAGAATAGGAAAATGATGGAAACCTTTAATGAACAATACAGGAAACAACTGCAATACATGAAACAAATTAAAGGAGATATCCAGGAAATCAAACATTTCATTGAAAGCTGGCAAAACTGTATAAATGAAATTGAAGACAAACTCTCAGACCTTGAAGACAGGGTTGAGGCTAGTGACCATGAAAAGAAAGATCACATAAAAATAAACAGGAATCAGGAAATAACAATTCAACAGCTGCAAGATTATGCAAAGAAAAACAATATAAGGCTACTGGGTGTTAATAAAAAGGAAGGAGACAACGCAAATGACATAAAAAGACTATCTGTAGGAGTAATAGTAGAAAATTTGCCATTAATGGGAAAAGAACATGACATACAGATAAGTGAGGCTTATGCAGCTCCAATTAGCCAGAAATTCAGCATAAGAACAGAATATTAAAACCTGCTAGAGAAAAGAAACAAACCAATTATAAAGGAAAGTCTATCAGAATCATGGTTGACTTCTCAACACAAACCATTAAGACAAGAAAAGCATGGAGTGAAGCATTTTGAATACTGAAAGAAAACAACTTCCAACCCTGATTGATGTATCCTGTAAAGAAATCTTTCAAAATCACTGGAGAAGTAAGATACTTCCATGAAAAAGAACAACTGAAGAACTTCATGACCACATAACCAACCCTACAAAGAGTACTTAAAGACAATCCAGAAAGAGATAAAAATGACCACAGTTCCAAGAACAACACCAGAAAGAAATCAACAAGTAAGATAAGCAATTAAACAGAGGGGAATAGTAGGGAACCAACTTCAGAAAGATAACATGACAAAGATAAGCCAGTACATATGAGGTATAACCATTATTGTAAATGGCCTCAATTCACCAATCAAAAGAAACAGACTGGCAAAGTGGATCAAGAAACAAAATCCAAAAATATTCTGTATACAAGAAACACATTTAACTCAATAGGAAATTCATAGACTGAAAGTCAAAGGATGGAAAAAATACTACATACAAAAGGAACCCAGAAAAAAGCAAGGGTAGCTCTTCTGTTTGCAGATAATGCAAACCTCAAACCAAAACTAATCAAAAGAGATAAACAAGGTCACTACATACCTATTAGGGGAAAACTTCAAGAGGAAGAGATAACAATCATACATATATATGCACCAAATATGGGAGCACCCAACTAGATAAATGTTAATAGAGAAGAAAAATCAAATATGCAATAATACAATTATAACAGGGGACCTTAACACCCCATTGTCACAAAGAGACAGATCAACTAGACAAAAAATCAGCAACAAAATAACAGAACTGAATCAGACTTGTGAACAAATGAACTTAGTAGACATGCACTGAGTGTTCCATTCAACAACATCAGAATATCCATTCTTCTCAGCTGCACATTGGACATTCTTTGAAATAGAAAATATACTCGCCCATAGAACTGCTTAAATAAATGCAAAGGAATTGAAACTATCCTGTTCTTATTATCTGACCATAGTGCAATGAAACTGGAAATTAATGACAAAAGAAACCTCAGAAACTCTATAAACACTTGGAAATTAAATAGCACCTTACTGAACAGCCAGTGACTCACAGAGCAAATTAAACAAGAAGTTAAGCAAATTTACAATCAAACAAAAATGCAAACACAACTTACTGGAATTTGTGGGATGTAATGAAAGCAGTTCTCAGAGGGAAATTTATAGTAGTGAATTCTCACATCAGGAAACAGCACAAACACAAATAAATAACCCAATGTTGCACCTCAAATTTAGAACAAGTCAATCCCAAAACCCAAAGAAGTGAGGAAATTGTAAAGATCAGGGCACAAATTAATGCAATTGAGAATATGAAAATAATACAAAGAATTAATGAATCAAAAAGTTGGTTCGTCTTTAAAAGAATAAGTAAAATTGATAAATTCCTAACCAACCTTATCAAAAAAAAGGAAAGAAAAAACTCAGATTCATGCAATAAGGAATGAAAAAGGTTAAATCACTACAGATTCTGTGGAAATACAGAAGATCGTCACCTGCTTTGAAAACCTTCACTCTCATAGGATAAGAAACACAGAAGAAATGAACAGATTCCTAGAAACATAAAAATTACCATAGCTGAAACAAACAGATACATAACTTCTGAAAAATCCAGTATCAGTTAATGAAATTTAAAATTAATTAAAAGCTGACCAGCAGAAAAAAAAAAAAAAAGCCCAAGTCCTGATGGACTCATAGCTGAATTCTACAACAAATTTAGAGGTGATTTAATACCAATACTCCTCAAACCTTTTCATGAACTTGAAAGAGAAACAATTCTCCCTAATTTATTCTTGGAGGCAAATATTGCCCTGATATAAAAACTACTGAAATACCCAACCAAAAAAGAAAATTACAGGCCAATCTCTAAAGAACATAGATGCAAAAATCCTCAATAAAATACTAGCAAACAGAATGTAGTAAGTCATCAAGAAGATTACACACCACAACCAAATGGAATTCATCCTAGGAATGCAGAGATGGTTCAACATACGCAAATCAATAAATATAATACACCATAATAACAGAGCAAAAGACAAAAATCACTTGATCATCTCAATAGATGTAGAAAAATCTTTTGAAAATGTCCAACACTCATTAATGGTAAAAACCCTAGACAAAATCAGAGTAGATGGTTTTTACCTCAATCTGATAAAATCCATCTATGACAAACCAACAGCCAACATCATAATAAATAGTCAAAAACTGAAAGTTTTCATTCTAAAATCAGGAACAAGACAAAACTGTCCACTATCACCACTCCTATGCGATATAGGTCTGGAAACAGACAGAGCAATTAGGCAAGAGAGAGAAATAAAAGGAATAAAGGTAGGAATGGAAGAAGTCAAATTGTCATTATTCACAGATGACATGATACTGTACATGGAAGACCCCAAAAACTTCACCAACAGGCTTTTAGCCTTGATAAGCAAATTCAGCAGTGTAGCTGTGTATAAAGCTAATACTCAAAAGTCAACAGCATTCCTGTACACAAACAACAAACGCACTGAAAGAGAAATTAGGAAACACTATTCACAATATCATAAAAAATACTTAGGAATCAACCTAACAAAGAAAGTAAAAGATTTATGCATTGAAAATTATAGTACTCTGAAAAAAGAAACTGAAGAGAAATTCAGAAAGGAAAAATATCCCTTGCTTATGGATAGGAAGAACCAACATTGTGAAAATGGTCATACTCCCAAAACTGTTATTAATTTAATGCAATTCCAATAAAAATACCATTAGCTTATCTCACAGATCTAGAGAAAACATTACTAAAATTCACATGGAACCATGAGCGACCTAGAATAGCAAAAACAATCCTGGGAAACAAAGACAAGGCTGGAGGCATCACAATCCCAGGCTCGAAATTATACTACAGCGCTGCTATAATAAAATCAGCATGGTACTGGCAAAAAAACAGGCCTGAGGATCAATGGAACAGAACAGAAGATATACACACTCAGTCACCTTGTCTTTGACAAAGGGGACAGATACGTTCACTGGAAGAAAGACAGCCTTTGTAGTAAATTGTGTTGGAAAAACTGGTTTTCTACATGCCAAAGACTTAAACTAGACCCTTGCCTACCACTGTGTACTAAACTAACATCAAAATGGGTCAAAGATATAATATTAAGATAGAAAGAGTAAACCTACTGGAAGAAAAACTAGGTGGAAATCTTGAGGACAGAGGGGTAACCAAAGAGTTCATGAACAAAAACCAAACCACACAGGAAGTACTTCAAAGAATCAACTAGGCTCTTGTCTTATTAAAAAGGTTTTGCACATT
Organism: Dasyprocta punctata; assembly: GCA_004363535.1. NCBI lineage: Eukaryota > Metazoa > Chordata > Mammalia > Rodentia > Dasyproctidae > Dasyprocta > Dasyprocta punctata. Next base: position 11,620 of record RJWM01005604.1, read on the forward strand.
GAAAGAAATCACCAATAGAGTGAGAAGAAAACTCACAGATTGGGAAAAGATTTTTGCCAACTGTCCCTCAGACAAAGGACTTTTATATAGAATGTATAAGGAATTGAAAAAAATCAGGTCCCCCAAATTTAAAGACCCAATCCAATAATGGGCATCTGAGATAAATATGTAATTCTCAGATGAAGACATACAAATGACAAATAAATATATGATAAAATGTTCAACATTATTGTTCATTTGAGAAATGCAAATTAAAAACAACACTGAGATATCATCTCACTCCAGAAAGAATGGCTAACATCAAGAAATTAACCAATACCAAATCCTGGTAGGGTTATGGGGGTAAAGGAACACTTCTCCACTCTTGGTGGGAGTGTAGTCTGGTACAACCACTGTGACAATTAGTATGGAGACTTCTCATAAACCTAGCATTGAAGATTCCATTTGATCTATTTATTCCCCTTCTGAGTTTTTTCCCAGAGGAACTGAAGGCATCATAACACAGCAATATTGTACACCCATGTTTATAGCTGTACAATTTGTAGTAGTCAGATTTTAGAAACAACCCAAATGCCCATCAACTGAGGAATAGATAAAAAAAAGATGTAATATTTTTACATAATGAAATACTACTCAGTCATTAAGGATGATAAAGTTGAGGTTTTTATAGGTAAATGGATGCAACTAGAAACCATATTCATAAGTGAAATAAATCAGACTTGCAGGTATAAACACCGTAGTGTTTTACCAGAGTAAGAAACTCAAAAGAGTAAATAAGATCCAAAAGCTACAATAGACATAGAAACTGCTCAAAGGGAAATTATATTGTTTGAGCAGTTTTGCATGCCTGTATCTGGTAACCTGAGCAATTACTTTGAGGATAATAATATGCAGCATAATAATCATCGTTAAATTTCTACCATCTTGTTTTTGAATCCTATATCACCATTGTTTGTTGTTGTTGTTGTTGTTGCCATTTTGCTTTCTTTGTTTTTTTTTAATTGCTTGCTTCTTGATTTTTGATTTTTCTCATTAAAGTCAAAAAATCTGTTGAAAATCAGTCGATTCTTGTATTGAATAAATTCAACAAAATTGCTGTTTTTATGTTTTCTGTTATATTATCTTATGAAAATCAATGAAGTAAATTTTGTTTATCTTGTCTTTAAATAGTTGGTGTGGTAAGAGTTTCAAATGGGAGAAGTGGGGACCATGGCATATCATTCCAATATCATGTTTTTTTATGTTAAAAGATCATTGTAGGATGGGTATATGTTGTAGAATGAAAAAGTAGAAAGAAGAGACCTTAATGTTTACTGCACAGGTAAATAGGCATGATTTTTTCTTGATGCTGTAAAACAGAAGGTGGAAACAAGGCTGAGTTTATGTGTAGTGTGGAGCAGCAGAAGATGCTAACTATGAGGTAGAGAAAACTGTGAGGTGAGTATATTTGGGACAGAAATTAACAGATTTTTCACATGCCAAGATTAAGGATTGAAATAAAAGACAAATAATAGGAAAAAAGAATTTCAAAAAAGTATTGTAATCCTTTGTAGGAAATGTATCTAAAAGTGCACTTGATTTAGCACAATTGTTTTTTATGTTTTTATGTTCTTTGGCCTATTGCCCTGGTTTTCAATCTCTATATTTGATAAGGTCTTATTAGGTAAATAAATAAATTTGATGCTGGAAAAAAAAGTGGGTTGTAGGGAGGGCAGAAAAATAAAGAAATTAAAATGTATTATTATGTATATATACCAATTCCCTATTGTGAATATAATCATTACGTATGGCAAACATGTACTACAAAAAGACATAAATTTAAAAATTTAAAATATGTACAGACACCTTGATTGTTGAACAGCTACAAGTTCGAATTTTCCACCACTTGAACAGCATCTGCTCAGTGTTTATAACCTCAATAGATAGTGCAACCAAAAGTCTTGCTTGAAAAAAAGAAGGCTATACAGACTGAGAGGCACACACCACATTTCCTTGCAGACACAAAGGGTCAATATTTCAGTCTAAGACTCGCTCTTGCCTGGACAACATATAGTGCTTGTGTTAGTGCATTAAAATATTTGTTACTGTGATTCGTTTATGCTTTATTTGAATAAAATATCTTAATCATGTCTCCAAAAAAAGTTAGTGATACCACAGTAAAGCAAAGAGAACACTGTGAGAACCACAATGGAGTTAAAGAAATAAATCATTGTGAATTTTGTCCCAGAAAAATGAATTTATAAGTGTAAGTTTTGGTCCTCAGACCCAATTTTTTGGTTTTCCATTATTTCTTATGGAAAAAATATGCTCAGTTCTCAAACGTTTCTGTGTTCAAATAAGAATTTGGAACAAATTGAATTCAACAACCAAGGTATCATGTAATTTTAATTCAAAACATAAGATAGAAAGCTGGTAATGAAACTTGATTGAAAGCCTCTATTTTAAGTACAAAGCAGAAAATGGTGTGCCTTACTACAAGTAACCACAACAGTAATATCACAATCCAATATACTTGATTATAGTATCAAATATTAAAGAACATTGAGTAAGATCATAGGAGATAAGGATGTGGTGATAGGAATAGCATTAGTAACTGTATTAGCTTTCTGTTACTGTAACAAATACCTGAGATAAAAGAAGAAAAGATTTTTTGGAAGTTTCAGTCCAAGACCAGTTCCATCATCTTGGTTTAGTGATAGTACATCATGGTGGGAACATGCAGTGGAGGAAACTTTTTCCTTCATATCCAGGAAGCAGAGAGAGGGAGACAGAAGGAGAGAAAGGGAGAGAGGGTGAGAAAGAGGGAGAGAGACAGAGACCAGGGTCCCAGGGTCTCCTTTACAGCCATTCACCCAATGACCAAAAATTTCCCACTAGGTCATACCTCACAGGGTTTCCATCACTTCCCAGTAGTGTCAAAGGCACAGATAGAACCTTTAACAAATGGGCCTTTGGAGATTATTTAAGATCCAGCTGTAGCAGTAAGCTTATTAGGAAAATCTCAGTGAGACAGATCTGATGCTGTATTCTAATGGATTAAGAACTAGCAGGAGAGAAGTAAACAGTGATGGTGAAATTAGTCTGTTTCAAGAAAGTTAATTATCTATAGCAAGAAAAAGAGGTCAACAACAATAATCATTAGGAGTAATTTACTAGTCCAAATTCTCGGTAATATAGAACAGAAAAATTAACATACTAGCATGCAATGAAACAATAAACAGAAAGATTATCTCCAGAAATTAAGAAGATCTTCAAGAAAAAGTAATGAAAATTACTCCTTCACTCCAATCTCCCGTGAAGAGATAAAGTCTAAGAGCTTCTAAGATAAGTTCAGATTTTTAAAAAGCAAACAATTACAAAAAGCCTATCAGAAACTAGTGACTCATCTTTGTACAATCCTGCCTCGCATAAGAAAAATCATGAGAAACGAAGGGTTGTTTTATCACTAAAATAAATCACACCAAAATAACAACACTTTCTGATATCGTCCTTGGAGTAGTGATTCAAATGTTACCATTGAAAAACTATATGAGTTACAGACATTTGAGAAAAACTTTAATGAAATTCTTGTTGATGAATTGAGAAAAACAGATTTGATGTTAGATTTATTCAAGGGAACTGGTGACTCACAGAAAAAGCACAAATTAATATATGGATTCTGGCCAGAAGGAAATCTCTAAGTGGAATTTTGAAGACTGCATTTTCAAACTACTCATGAAAAACATTTTATTAATGATTTGGATGCCAAAATAGATTCCATGTTTACAATGAGAAAAGAAAGTAAACCAATATATGAGTGTATAAGAAAGAAATGAGAAGAAATGAGAGAAAGAGGAAGGAAAAGGAAGAAAGAAAGAGCAAAATTCCTAAGTATAGACATAAAGTCTATTCACTTATCTTCAGTCTTCATATCAACTGACTCCTAATTATAGCCGTCATCATTCTTGTCTGAATCACAGCAATCCCAACTTAACTATTTTTTTCTGTTTTCACTTTTATGAGTCCCCAATTTAGAGAGAAGTAAATTTGGAGGGAAGCTGACGTAGCATGGTGGCATAAGAACTACCAACAGTTCAACTTTCCCTGGACTCAGCTACAGAGGCTAGCTCTTGGGGCCTGATAGATGTGGGTTATGCTGACTCTCCAATACTAACTTGCAACAGTTTCTATGCCTCACTTTTCTTCCCTGAATACATGACCTGTCTACTACAGATACCTTGACTGAAGAGTCAATGAAATTATGTACCTACATACCTAGGTGACTTTTCTTATTAAGCTGGCACAGTGAATACATGCAAAACTCTTGTAGGAAATGATGGAGATTACCTTCAGAAAAACGTAGACAGGAAAGAGGAATGCTTTTGAAAGTTAATTATTTTAAAATTTGAACACTTACTATTTCAAGTGACATCTTTATATTTTACATATTTAAAATTTTAGTTTATATACTTACAATAATCTAAAATAATGGGCAATAGTGTATACCAGTGACAGAAAATATTTGATGAATACAATTGCATGAAAATGCCTGGCCTATCTAGAAAGATGGTGGGAGTTTAGTAATTAAAGAAGTCCCTTAGAAGATAGAAAAATAGCAGAAATGTTGTGTAGGGGATAATGTATAAGGAGAGAGGGCAAAATGGTTGTGCAACTTCCACAATTTTTAATAATTAAGAAAATTCTGAAGTTACAGTAAAATTTCCCTTGAATTTGGAATAATTCATATTAAAGTTTGAAATTTACATTATGCATTATTCTGATCTTAAAGCAGTTGTAATGTCATCCTTTAACAGAAACAGAAAGTTAGCACAGGTGAAAAATATCTTTAAATTAGGGAATTTGTTGTATTTAATTTCTGATCACTTTTTAAATACACATACATACATATACATACACATACATATACACATATAAATACTTTAGACATACATATAAATATTAAAAGAATTACATTAAACTATTTGACATATGAAACATGAAACTGTCATTCTGAAAAGATCATTCATTGTTTTATTAATAGTATAATAAACCGCTTTTTGGCATTTAAAAAAAATCTTCAGATAGGAGATTATTCATACTACCTACAGTTTTAGAGTATGAATTCACAAAGAATGGTTGAACTTAGAGATTTATTTCTAGAGCCTGCTAATACATAAGAGAAAAGAAACAAAGAAATACCTAGTTCTTTCATTTTTCTTTCATTAAATTGTTGGTCTGAAAGGGGAAAAAATCACTGCAAAGCCTGGCATTTCTTTTTGCTGATCTTAAAAGGGAACTGTCGTGTATTTTTCTTGAGACCAAAGAACAGCAAAACTATCGCTGTTTTTCTTCTTCTGCTTACCTCTTTTTATGACAAGAATGAAGATAATGACCAAAATATATGCTATACTTAAATGTTGTCAGATATTCGTCATATTTATATTTCTTACCAACTCCACGGTCCGTAGTGATTTAAAACTACATTAAAGTCAAACCTGGGAGGACATCATAAACAGCTCTTGTTTAAAGGGCATTGTGAAGGAGAGCCTTTAATCTGATTGATGAAATAAATGGAAAGTAATCTATCCTCTATTCAACAGCTTGTTGATGATATGAAAGAATTCCTACTCAAGCAAGCAAGGCTTTAAAGAGAAAGACCTCTTTCATCCTGTCAGCCTCTCATTTTTAGAAAAAAGTTAAGTTTTTCATCATGGTTCAGGGGAGTCCTTGTAAAACGTTCATTGAAAATTTAAGAGCAATTACAGTGTCAGACAGCTAGAAAAATTGCTTTTACTGAGTGAGAGTTCTCTGACAGATGCATTGTGGGAGAATTGATTCTTTCTAAGGGATAAGTGAATTGTCATTGTTAAGCTCTTCTCATGACATCTAGCTAGATGTCATCTGCTTTGTAACAGAAGATTTGAATCAGACAACTGTACTCAACACGAGACAGTGTCTAGATTAGTTCTGCAAAGAAATAAGGCTTTGCTCTGCATGGCATCAACTGAGCTTCTAAAGATTACAGATGAGCAAGGGTTTCAAAAAAGTTAGAAAAATCAAAAACAAAGCTTTATAGCCACTTCAGAAAGCCTGGATGTTTAACCTGTAAGGAAGTCTGTCAAATCCTTGTGGAAACCATATAGAGGAAAGATCAATAGGATACCTACTGGCTCCATTAGCTTGATGTAAAAGGGAGAGAGGGAAGCTGCTCTTCCACAAGAGAAACTACATTATTCCAGGGATTATGCGGGATCAGTTCACATTGCAGAGAAGAAGAAGAGAAAATGAATGAAGATTTTTGGTGGGCCAGGACTGGAGAGAAAGGGCTTGTCAGGTAATATAACTGGTGATCAGAAAGTGGCTTATTGACTGGGAGGTGTCTCTAATTAGATGTTCATTTGCATAAGGGAAGGTGCCAGTTCTAATCTGGAGTGAGGCAGGATGAGAGATTCAGAAAAACTGCTGTCACTCAAATCTGCATTCTCAGACTCATAGAATCAGTGAATTTAGTATGGGCGTGTTATTTACATTCACTTTTAAAGTGAAAAATGTGTGCATTTTCATCAATAAAATAACTCTCCACATCTCAACAATCTTCACAATTTTATGCATGTTATCCCTTGAATTAATGATATTTAGCTTAGTATATAGGAATAAAAATAGTAAGACCTGATGTTATAAAATGGGGAAAAGGAAAAAAGTTTCAATGTTTTAAGAAGATTGTTTTCAGAGTGAGTTTCTTTTTATTATTTTTTGCTTATTATTTAATAGAAATTAACTTTAAATTGATTCCTTAAAAATACTTTTAACAAAATTGGATTCTGAGCTTTTTTAGTTAAACTTAGCCCAACATGGGCAGTAACTTTGCATGGGTAAAACGTGTGATTTCAATTAAAGGAAGATGGTTCAAATTGACCAAATGTATCTGATTATTCAGAGAATGATTCAAAAATTATTTTTCTTTTGAATAATTGTGTTTATAATTCCAAATGATAACTATTCATTTAAAATCTTACAACCTTAAGATAATATTTCTATAAATGTTAACTCTGGTAAAATAAGCAAGAGATAATTGTGTTTCCTGTCTTTGAATCTATTTAATTTATCTCTGGTTCACAAAAGCATTCTGAAACATTTTTAGAAGCACACACTATCAACTCAAATTTTGCAAGAAAAGCTTTGTGTTTCCCAAACTGTGTCCTTAGTCTCTATATCTGTCTGAGCATTCTTGCCATTTATGCTTCCCTGGAGCCCTTTACCAATACTTAAGAGGCCTCGAATGAATTGATAATGATTCAAAAGAGCATATTCAAATTCTGCTGGTGGAGGATAGTTAACGCACAAATCTGACTGTTTTCGTTTCTGTCATTTCCTTTTAATATACCTAAACATTCATTTAACTCACACTGGCAAATAGCATTTGAGTAGTTTATTAACAACTGAGTTATTTCGTGTTTCTCCACCCTAACCAGTAATACATTATTCAGCGAACCGCATGTGAGAATAGTATGTTATCTGGTCAATGATATTATAATTCAAAATGTGTGGCATGAACAATTTCACTATATGCATTAGTTTAAAAAGAACTCAATTGCATAGAATTTTATAAGTGTAATTCTGACAGTGAGATAATGCAGTTAAAGTGAATGCCACATGCACACAAATATGACATCATTCAGATATTTAAAAAATAACAGGCAAAGAAAATTACTTTTTCACTTTTCACAGTGAACATTCCTGTAGAGCGCTTGTGTAATAAGAACATTTGCAGTTAGCAAATAGCAAAAGACAAACTTAATAAAATATTTTATAGAATATTATAAAACATAAACCCAATTCAAAATGCATAAACAATGCATATTCAGACAATACCTATATGTAAGTTTTTAACTTGTTAGAAAACATCGCAAAATATTCTCTGTCAAAGGCACTTGACAAAGGGTTAGAAAGATGCCTGGGCATGTGATCTGGGCACTCCCAGACTCAACAACGTGAAATATGAAACAAACATAATCGAGAGCCTGGTACTTATCAATAACTGAATGGCCTAACTACTTCTGTAAAAGCAATTAAATGTATTTATTAAATCTATTTTATCAGTGGTCATGATAACCCAGACAAAGCATGCTATAAACATGCACTGTGTTAAATAATATTTAACATCAGGTTTTTTTTTCCCAGGGCACAATAGATTTCACTTTAGTTTTATCAGTATGCTTATATTGTACTCAAATTAATTATTCCTTAGTATAACTCACTGAATAAAGAATATAGTTTTCCTTCTCACATGCTTTTAAACATTCTTAAATGAATAGAATTCTGCAGTTTTAAAAATACATTAATAGCCATATTTAAATGTTCAGGAAAATTTAAAAATACTTTTTACCCTTACTATACAGAATAAATCAATATCAGTTGATAATGTCCTGCTTTGCTTCACAACAGTTGTCCCGAAATCAGATGTGCAACTTACTTTCCCCCACAGTTATTTACAACCCTCTGTGTTATATTAGGTAGAATTTTCTGCAGTTTTAAAAAGGTACACCAGATAAAATAAAATCACTAACCTCTATTATGGTATTTTCATGGTGAATTCATGGATATAAAGAAACAAAATAAATGTCACATAGCATTTATTGTAAGAATGAATAACTTTCTTCTAGAATTTATCTGCCCCAATTGAATGTGAAGTAAGTCATGTGCATCTGTGTTTATGTAACTTTGCCATCTGTGGTGAAGTATATTATCTAGTGTCACATTATGAAAGTCTCAGTAGAGCAGGTTTTTTCTTCCCAATATGTGTAGAAGAATTACTTTAATCTTTTCCTTCTATGAGAAAAGATAAATGTTATCTGTTGTATATACCTGATGAAACACTTATCTATTTTGATAATGAATGAATCCATTTTAAGCAAATGTTATACTATCTATCTTTTGTGGTTCAAAAATGGATGACAGTATGATTATGTCTTTGTGAGATAAGTACATGTGTGTATTCTTAGATCATCAGACTTTTAAATATCAACAAAATATAACTGGCATATTAGTTATTTTTCATAGTGCTGACTTTAAATTTTGTAGCAGTTTTTATCTTACAGGATGAGAGTATATCATATCATAGCTAGTTTTTGAAAGATGAAATTACACTGGAGTACACTCATGCTTTGTCATTGTTTTATATGATTATTTTCTAAGATGCATAACAAAACATTTTTCTTGTTAGGGTCCAGGTAAATAGGGGACAAAAATATAGTCAACCTTATTTACTCATCTGAGAATACAGTGTTAAGAATGAAGACCCATGGACCTCCTGGGTGTGTCACTCATGCCATTGATTTTAATGTTCAGTGAATTGAAATGATCAGCATTGTTAACCAGGTGGCCTCCACTATAGGTGGAGCCAAGAACTCAATGTTCCAGCAAAGCTGAGATCTCAAAATCTAGAATGCATGAGGAATACTAAAGAATATTTAAGAGTTATATATTTTCTTGTTACAAAACTTAGAAAATTTTAAGATAATATTTTATATACCTCTGTTCTACCATATTTAGAACTGTCTACAAATTGTTTTATATCATTAAGGTAATAAAACCCTAAAAATGTTTTCTAACATATTCTCTTACCAACACAACATTTAATAATTATCATATTTAAGTCTTGAAAGTGGTTCAAAAATGGATGACAAAGTCCGTTGCAACATGTTCCCCCAAAACATTGCCTTGTACTTGAAGTTGAAAAAATACTAACCACTGAAAAGCTTTAGAATTATGTTATAATATAGGGGACATAATATAATAAGAGATGAAGTTATGTCAAATTTTACATTATACTGAGAACCAAGACATCACATTTTGAATAAATTTTAAATATGCTTTATGATATTTTCCTTTGATAATTCTCACTGTATATCTCACTGCATATTTTGGAAATTTAAATTTACATGACCACATCTAAGATGTGATATTACTATTCACACCTGCTGACAGAGCATCACTCACATAAGTCTCTTGAAAGTAGGTGCAAAAGGTAAAATATGCCCAAGTTGTCAATTTCCCTCTAATATATTATGGAAGTCGAAATGTCCTTTTATTAAAATATATTTTAAATTGTGGAAAGGGAAAGGAAAAGGAAGACTTAATGTCCTCTGAGACTTACTAAATATCTCTTACAAGCTACATGTGCTGAACACAGTCACTTAGCTTTATTTATAATTTAACTAAAATAATGCATTCCTTTTTCTTTAATCCAACTGTTATTTTAGCTCCAGTTTGTACCTGGAGTGGGAAATGATTAGACCAAAAATAGTTTAAACTTTCAGCATTCTCTGCCTGAAAAGTTATGTTATCATCCTTTGTGGTAATTGCATGCCACCTTTGGGATTTGTTTTCCCAAAGTGATTAAAGAAATGGATAGATAGAGGAAGGGAACTGGTTACTGGTGATAACAGGATATCTCTAGGGGTTATATTTAAAGTTGTGATGACACTAAGCCCTTCTCTTAAAAATACATTGTTCTTTGTGATCTGTCTTTCATATTGCAAGATTGATAAATAAAATGTAGCATCCAGAATTTTGAATTAATCTTTCTAAATGAAAATTACTTTGAAGACACTCTTGATACAGTTTTTGAACTATGCATATTATCATTAGAAAATGTCAAATATGTTTAGATATAGATTAACAAGAGTTTAGGTTATAATTTCTCATAGTCATGGTTAGCTCTACTGAAGGATTTCCTAATTGAACCATAATTCAATGAAGCACATGTTACACAAAATTATCCGTTTTATTAGTAAGTGACAAAGTCCATATCTTGCAAGAGATGAATTATATATGCATGAAGAAATCTGAGAGGAAAAAATATCTAAACATTAGATTGCAAGGAAAGTTTTTCTAAACTTCTTAGAATATCCAGAGCAAAACTTTTTTCCCAAGCACTAAATTTTGCTATAGAAATCATTCTTGAAGTTAGTTCTGACTGAATTCATAAGCATTACTTAAGTTCTATATTTCATGGTCATTGAGAATTTTTATAGCTACTCGTTCTCTCTCTACTTCCATTTCTCTTTATTATGTACTTTGCACTACTTATTTTGTCATTAGTCTCTTTGCCTCCAATTTCCCCCTCACCAAAAGCTATTTTAACTTACATTATAGTAAACTTCTGAAGATACCATATATTTTGAGAAAATATGCAATCAAATACGTAACCAAAAGCTAGAACAATTAATGAAGATATAAAACTATAAGAAAAATAAAATAGATGCTTACTGAAGTCCCTAGGAAAAGCAGTACAGTACTGGAAGTTGAGGAATGTCATGGTTAGGAACATTCATGAAGAAATATCTTGCAAGGACAACGAATATATAAAAATAATGATATGGCCATGTGACCACAATGTGATCTTAAATTGTATTTTTAAATTTTAAGATTTGCTCACCAAAGAGTTGATGAAAACCTGAGCTAAATATGAATGAGGAAATGGTGCTATGCCTTCCCTTTCCTTTGTTTGTTTGCATTCAACACTGGTTCCTCTTCATGCTGTCCTTTACCTAAGGAAATAATAATTAGGTTTTTATTACCTTGATCTTAACTTGTGTCAGAGACAAGATATTGAGCAGAAGAAATTCTTGTCTCTAGGTATGCAGTTATCCATGTTTGGCCTTCAGCTATGTTTCTTCAGGATCTGTACCTACTTCTGTCCCCAGAATGAATGGCTGGCTTCACTTATTAAGAGAAGTTTATAGGATGCCTTGATGCTGAGAAGTACAGCACTGTGTGGGCTGAAATGTGCCTCAGAGAATTTCCCTCATTACTGAAAAGAGACATTTTCCAGTTTGTTTACTGTGTCATACTTTTAGAGGGAGCATATTCCTCATCCTTTTCTCTACCCAGCCATTAATAGCTTAAAGTTTTGTTCACGAACTAGTTCTGGCCCACATACATATTGGTTTATAATCACAGCATTGGTTTATAAACTGTTGACAAATTGTGTTTAAATAGACCACATAAATTAAGTTCCTTGATTTAATTCATTAAAACCTGAATCATTTTGGCCTTAAGTCCATGAATTTCCCCATTGCTCTATTCTCAAGTCTTCCATTTACGAATACACAGACACACACAAACACACAGAGACAGACGGACACACACACATGCACATACACATACAAAGAGAAAATGTAATTTTTCAGGCCTAGAGAAATCCCCTGGTTTTCAGATTAGTCTGTCATGAGAATAAGCTAGGAAGATGCTTTAAAAAGTAAATTGGTCCTAATATCCTCAATGATCACAAATACAATTCAGCAAAATAGAGACTTTCATAAATTGCAATTGCTATTCTTATAAAATAATGTGGAACTTTGTATTAGGTGGTGTAAAAACTAAACAGAAGTGTCCTGCAGGGTGAAAGTGACCAACAGGTAGAGTAAGTGATGGAGACGAGAAACAGTAGTGGTAACTCTGACCACAGTGAAAATGATTTACAATAGGACTTGCAGCCACAATAGCAGCAATGGTTTCTTATTCCCACCAGTGCCAGGCAGTGAATTACAGGCGCTCTGACAATGGAAAGTGTTAAAAAGATAAAAGATAGAGCGGCTTGGCACTTGACTAGATAACTGGATGCCGGGGAGAAGCAGCCAGTTGCAACCTGATACAGATTCCCTGTGGCTCCAGGGTGTCATCTGTAGGCAATGCCAATTACTGAAATCCTGGAGCCTGAAGGTACAAGACCTCATGGCGAAAGACAACATAGCGCTTAGTGACACAAACCTGGGTTTGGAGACTGGCTGAGTTACCTAAACGATTTTGTAAATTTGGGACAAACTCCCAAGCTTTGGTTTCCACAACTGTATATTATGAATAATAAAATATCTGTTTCCTAAGGCTATTGTGATTATTAAATAAAACCACATATGTGTATGAAGCACGATGCTCACAGACAGTGAACTCTCAGGAATTAGTTGATGGTGTGCTATTTAGTCTGCTACTTATTAGAAGTGATTTTTGTGACATAAAAGATTTTTGGAAATGCAGCAAGGAGCTATTGCTTAATACATATTTTAACTTGAAGTAAAATGAAACATACCGTATAATAACAGATAAATATATCATAAAATAATTTAATCAAATATTGCAGGACTTCATTTATCCACTCAGTTTCTGGGAATAGGTATTCAATGTGCCTTTTTAGCTGATACCTGAAGATTGTCTTTTAGTATTTGTAATATTTTTGTCATTGAGAGTGACAAATCCTTACAAATCTATGCCCTTCTATATTATTTGTGCCAAAGTCTATGTGACACATGGGAGTGACACCTTGGGAGCAGATAAAAATGATGCTATAAACGAGTACTGATTATTGCCTTTAAAAAGATACCTTTTGCTCTGATTTCAGAATAGTTTTCTTGTCTGTCAGTCTTTTTACCAATCATGAATGTTGCTTAGTCTGTCTGCCTTCAGCGTTCAACTCATTAAAACCCCAAGCACAGATACAATTAACCCCACACACATTTATGCATGTTCACTGCCATAAGTGTCATCTATCAGTGACAGATTAGAAAATGAAAATGTAGCAAACTTGTTTGAATGTTTGGTAAAGTATGAGTTCATTATATTTAAAATACATTGATGTGAAGATATCTTTTAGGGAGCTACACAAACTTTGCTTGTAAACTTAAAGAAGATCTATTTGCGTTCTCAGGAAACATTTCTTTCTTGTCCGTAGGTTTTTAGGTGAGTTTCAGATAGGTTCCAGAGCATATCAATTGTGAAATCTGGAAAAATAAATGATAACTGTCTGCTTGCTTTTGTTCAAAAATATTTCTTGCCTGAAAAATATGACACTATTTGTTCCTAAAAGCAAGTACCATTAATGTTAAAGTTGTAGAAAAGGCTAAACAAGTTTGCAAACTGTTTTATGCATGACCTCATACACAAGTTTTCCAAACTTTTTTCAGAGGTGAAGGTGGAAGGTGGGAGAGGGAAAAACTGGCAAAATTTCCCAGCAGGTGGAACTCATCCAGAGGGCTTGGGATTTATGTAAGTCTTCACAATAGCTCAGTTGACTGTGTCCACATAGAGGGGAACAGAAGATAAATCTTTAAAACTGTGTCTATAAAGGATCTGTAAATGATGTAATATTCTGCTGAGCTTTTGTGTTTTACATCTGCTGCCTAGAAAGTTCCTTGACCTGGAGATTTGGCAGTCACTATGAGTAAGTTTGTATAATATCCATAGAGTCATAAAAATTGAACCTGTGGTAGGTGAGGCAAGTCTTTAGCTCTCTCAAATATCTTCCATATATCCTGAGTGATATACATTTTTTTTTCATAAAACACACATGTGATCATGTCATTCTCCTTTGAATCAGTGGTGAAAGATGGCAAAGAAGCCCCTTTATTATTAGGCTACAGATTATCGTGTACATCCACCCCCGTTTCACATATATCACCCAAGCACCCTCGTCTCTGACTGATCTATGAGCTTCCCTGAACACACTTACAGTATCGTGTCTCAGTGCTGTCAAATATGTGATTTCCTCTTCCTAGAATTCCATTCTCCAGCTTCTTTCCTTCACATCTCCATCATGCTCTACTTCTGTGTCCATCCCCTTTACCAATATCTTGCTATTTTTGTTTGCATTTTGAATCTTATTCATACATCAGATTCTCTAGAAAGGGTTTGTAACTTTTCACCCCTTACTAACTCAATTCAGTGGTCTTCGTATTTTCCTCCAATTTAGTAATTTTCCTTTTATGCTAACACTCAGAATAGTATAATACACTCTAGTGCTCTTTATAGGGCTTTTCCCTTTCAATATGTGAGTGATCTGCTGCTAAGACTACATTGTCTCATAGTGTGTGCTGTATAGTAGATGTTCAATTAATATCTATTGATGGAGTAAATAAACCAAGAAGAAAATAGTTCCTTTTAAATGGAAATTGAAAATGTCTTGCACTTATTCCTAATACAATTACATTTTCTGAAACAAATTCACATGGAAATTACTGTCTGGATTTTATATTTTATTCAGAAACCCTAATAGGCGTTTTCTTTATACTGTCTCCTTTTAGCATATTCTCGTATTAATAAGTATAGAAGATTTCTAAGATAGTATTCCCTTGCCTTTACAGTGAGTTAGATATTCAGTGCTCTGGGGAAATTGAAATTATATCTATAGAAGTTGCCATAGGCAAAATGAGAGATGAAGAATAAAGATGCAATTACATTAACCTCACAGTCAAATCTAGGACCAAATAAAGTGGTAATTAATTTAAAACCTGTGTATGTGTTTATCTTTGTTTTTTGTTTGTTTGTTCATTTTGTTTTGAGGCAAGGTCTTGCTTTGTACTTCAGGCTGGCCTTGAACTCACTATCTAGCCTAGGCTGGCCTCAAATTTAGAGAGATCCTCCTGCCTCAGCCTCTTAAGCCCTGCAATTACAAGCATGCATCACCTCACTTGTTTCTTTCTTTCTATTTTTTCCACTAAAATAAAGTGAGACTTTAATAAGGAAAGGTAAAATTGACTGGGAAATAGGTAAACAAATTAATCTAAATAATTTTGTATTCTAATAGTAGTAGTAATACTATTGAAATATTACAGTAGTTATGGATATATGATAGAGTCCATTTGACTTTTTATATTTAAAATTTTTATGTTTGAAAGAGATATGGGGTCTTATGATCAATGCTGAGAGATAATCTCTGCTGGATTTTAAAATCATCTTTCCAGAATATTGAGAAGAAGTACAACGCTAGGAGTCAGCAGAGAGTAGACAGGGTCAAATTTTATTTTGCTTGACACTACCATCCAACTAAAAAAAGTCAATTTCTGTGGTCCTACCACATGAGATTGTTGTAGTACATTTGACAATATCTCTGATGCTATCTTAAGGAATGCTGGCCATCCATTTGACCCAGTAATACAACACTTAATACACTTGAAAGTAAGACCTACCAAAAATGCTTGTTTTCAGTCAGTTTTAGTAATTTGGAGCAATATTTTCTAAAACTGTACCCTCAATCTTGTCTGTTAAGCATCTTAAAAATGAGTTTGACAAAAAAAATCAATATTGGGTTTTGATTCAGATTTTTAACATCAAGGTGGAAAGAAAAATAAAATATAATTGTGAAGATTTAATTTGGGGACTTTAATGTACTGTGAGATATGTAGGGTTTCCAAAATAGCTGAGTCAATCATGGTTTCCAGTTACAACCCTGGGCTAATTATCAAGTTATAAAGAATATCCAGCAATAGCAATCAGAAGGGGCACAAAATTAATTTTAAAAACAGCAATAAATAACCTAGAACTAGAAGCAAAATGACTGTTGCTCTTCCATAAATGTAGCACTGTCACAAACGTAGAGGATTGTAATTTTTCTGTGATATCACAACTCAGTCAAATTAAGCAATGGACAAGAGAGACAAAGGGTGTGTGCAGGATGCATTTGGGCCACTGCGTCTCTCTCTGTCTCTCTGTCTCTGCAACTCTCTCTCTCTCCGTCTCTCTGTTTCTGAATCAGATTGTCCAAAGATGAAACAGACTTTGACATGAATGAGAAAGTTCATAGAGCATATTTCAAATAACACCTGACGAATAAAGGAAAACTATATAATCATGTTGGAATGTTATAGAAAAAATTTTAATATTTGATGTAGTAGAAAAAGGAAGAGCTGAATTAGATGACCAGCAAGAGTACTCCAACCTAGGAATATCATGTTTCTCCATAACAGGTATAGTAATACCAGTCATCTCAGTAACAACTGTGATATTTATTGTAACTTTTAAGAATTGAGTATTTCCTATTTTATTCACAAAGTGCTTAGCATTGTACACTTCTTAACACAAATCTGTAAAGTGAGTATCATTGTCATGTTTCATTCACAGAGGACTACAATGAGGTTCAGGGAAGTTACATAACTTTGCTGGGAGCCTCGGTTCAGGAAATTAATTTGCTCCACCATGCTGGGGAAAGACGACTGGGGTTGTGTTAATAGAGGGAAGATGGCCATCGTCATGCTAGTCTCCCAATGCAGAGTTCACAAATGGAAGCAAAATTTTGCTGAACACTTCCGTTTGCCAACTGAATTGTCTGCCAACAGAAGCCTATATGAAAAGAAAGGAAAGAAGGGAGAGAGGGAGAAAGGAAGGGTGAGTTCAGATTTAAACACATGAATGTGTGACTCCAGAGTTTGCCACTTCGCCCACTACTCTGTTGAAACAGAGCTGAGTTAATGAGCCCAAAATGTGCCAGGCAACAGTACCAAAGGAAAGACTCTTCAGGAAGAAAAGTCATCAGTTAGCTTTGCCTAGGAAGAAATTCTTGCCATTATGTAGGTTTACAAACTAATCTTGTCTTTGCTGCAAGTACTGTGAGTAAAGACAATAAGGCAAATGATGTTGTAACAAGTGAAAGCAAACAAGCTGTTCATGTGTGTAAGCTGTATAGAAGGTTCTACAGTCCTAAGTTTTAAGAAAAAGTCTTTAATGTATTACAACTAGAGGATACAAAAGGGACCAATGTGGGCTACAAAACTGAGTTTTGTTCCCAGAGAATTTAGCCTCTATTTCAAAGTACATAACAATGTAATATTTTGTGATTTTCCTACCCAACTCTCACTAGTCTACACACCCAGAATAAGATGTTACATGCTTGGCACATTATCGATTTTATCTGGAATGTAATCGGCAAATGATGTCATTTTGTGGATGCAAAAATGAATATGAATGAATGAATGTTTCTAACTACATGAAACAAATAACTAGCATGTTTCAGAATAGTAACCAAATTTATGTATGAATTCAGCAAAATTTTAGTGCTGATGGCTTGTGCAAGCAAGGAAATGAAATATACTCCCAGCTTTCAAGGAACAAATACACGTGTATATTCACACATGAGCAAAGCAAGAGAACCCAAACTACATACGAAAGATATCACAGCTATTAGCTTAAGTAAGAGAATTGAGGAAAGATTCTTAGACAAGGATTATTTTTAATGCATTATCTAAAGAATGACAAAATGGTTGCAAATCAGAGAAAAACAATAATATTTTCTAAGCCAGTGAAATAAAATATTCAAAGGTTCTAAAAGTCAAAAAAGAAAGCATAAAGCAATATGAAATAAATGACTGCATGATGAAAACAAATTCCTGATCTTTTGCATTCTGTTTTCAACCTTACAAAACTTCACTGCTATTCAGCATATATGCAATGCATATTCCAGTAGATCACCTACATTCTCTATTTATTAGTCACTCATACTCCTGAAAAGCATTTGGCAATACTCGTGTACACCTTCATGATAAATACTTAGTTTTGCAATGAAAGAGAAAAAGGGAAAGAAGGAATGAAAGAAAAAAGCAAAATAAACATCATGCATTTGTTATATTTAGGTATTATTTAATCTTTAGGCAAAATGAATTTAGATGATTTTAAGGGCCAGAGCACTAAGGAAAATTTAATACATGGAGATGTTTGACACAATAAATATAAGATATGTGAAAACTTATCACACACATATCCCATAGTGTTCAAGTCCCAAAATAAGACCTTATTAAAGATTAAGAGATTTTAATTTCTGTATTCTCAAGTCATTCCACCCTATGCACTATTGGCAGTGTGGAAAGTCCCATTAAATCACCAATTCTAGGAGCTCATTTCACCATGACAATAAATTGCCTGTCCAGCTTTTCTTTTTCTGTCTCATCAGACAGGTTTCATTCAAGCCACTGCTTTCCAGAAACTCCCTGCCAGGGCAGGACTGCCTCACACTCAAGTCGGGACACAGAACCACAGACCCAGGATTACTCACAAGAAATAGTTCTTTGGTGTCAGCCTCAGACGGATGACCTTGACCAATGCTTTTAGATTAAGAAAAGAACTGCAGAGATGTTGTCAAGTACTATCAAAACTAAGTGATGAGCGACTCTCCACCCGAGGATGGAGAATGATGGACTAAGAAATCACCCAGAGTAGAAAACAGCATCAAATGAGTATCAATGACAGCCCTAAGGAAAGAAAGAGGAGAAATAGAAAAGAAAGTCACAAAACCCCTGCAAGCAGAGAAGAGAGGTCACTTCCCAGTCAAGCAACCCAGACTTGGCTTTTTATAATAAATTAGCAGCTGCTTATTTTCCTTGAATCAAACCTTGCCTTTTCTGCTCTGTATTCTCCCTTCAGCTTTATTTATTTTCTTACTGTCCATGGAATGCGTCACATATTTTAAAACAAAACTCTCTGGTATCTGTCATTTCCTGTGCCTAGGATACTGGCACCTTCTTCCCTTGCCTTTTTACAGATTTATCTAGGCACCACTTTCACCAGAGATCTTTCCGATTCCCTCTGACTCCCACTTTCACAAACTCGGTGTGATGTGCACGTGCCCCCCGAAACATCTTCCCAGGTTCTTTTAAAGATCTATCTGTATCCTAAACTGGACTTAAACTGAGAAGGGTAGGAACAGTGTCTATTTTGTTCACTTTTGTACCTTCACTGCTTAAAAGACCACCCAATATAAGATTGATGTCTAGAAAATATTCAGTGAATTAATGAAGGATGTCCCTTAGCCCAGAAATCCCTCATCTGTGGCTCTGTGATTAAAAACAATAGTGATAAGGGTAACTAATACTCTTACACTTCTGTTGTGGGCTAAGCAGGTGTTAAACACACCCAAGTTATTAGCTGATTTACCATTACAGCTACAATAGTTAAATATTGTCAGCTCTAGATGGTAAAACTAAGACTTATAGAATTAAGAAAAATTCAAAAGGTCACACAGTAAATAAGTTTCAGAACTGGCATTTGTGTTGGGTCTATATGTTTTCATTGGCTGAATCTGATCTTAATGTAACATTAACTGTTCAGTAATCTCATGAAAGTATTAAGATAGGCTGACAAAACCTAACAATTATTTATTGGAACTTTACCTATGCTCAAGTAGGTATGTACATTATTTTATTACAGCAACAATACAAGCTTTTCTTTCCTCAGTTACGTATTTAGATTTACCATTATGCAATTAAGAATTATTTTCATAATCTAGGCCATAAGATTGTCAATGTGAAAGGAAAAACAGCATGCAATAAGGAAGAAATCCAATTGTAAACTCTTACTCATTAAAACTGAGTTCAAAGTTAAATGTACAAATTGTGTGGGTCAATTGATGACCACATCCTGAGTAGCACTCACGTGATTCATGCAGACAGATGTATTCAAATAGAGGAGTCACAGCCAATCCTGGTCAAAATGTGAACAAGACCACTGTAATCTTATACACCCATTCATTTTGTTGTCAGAAAATTTTCATGAATGACAGCATCCAGGGTGGGGTCACAAGTGGAACGCCTCTGCTCAGCTCAAGACTGGTCGTTTCAACATTGTGGTGTGAAGGGAAGTGCAGTTTAATGGCTCATCTACCACCTGTTGCCAGACTGGATCCATGATAGCACAAACCTTATAGACTCTGATTACAAACTCTCTTCAGTAGGAAATATTGAGAACAAAACTTTTTTGTTGTCTTTACAAAGAGATTCATTCTGTGGATCCTTATTGAGACATAACAGAAGAGCTTGGGTATCAGACTTTCAAAGAAACAGAATATTCAGGCCAGGATGAAATGTGTAGGGGAACTGAGAAGAAGCAATAGGAGAGGAAATCTCAGAAAACAATTCTCCCTGTTTTGGACTTTTACACATCAGAATGTTGATAGTGTGCTAACCACCAATAAGATAGCCTCTAGCCACAAGCAGCTCTGGAGTTTAACTGTGACATGTGCTTATCTGAATTGAGAAACACTTTAAGTAAAAAATACACTCTGGATTCCAAAGACATAGTATGAAAAAGACTGCCAAAGATCATGAATAAATGTTATGCTTATTATTGTTAAAATAATACACTTTATTGGGTTAAATAAAATGTGTTGTCAAAGTTAATTTCACCTGTTCCTTTTTCCCTTTAATAAATGTGGCTTCTATAAATTTTAAAGGTACTTTCATTTGTTGCTTATTTTCTTTTTTAATTTTTGATTGACATGTATTAATTGTATGTATTAATGGAATTCAATGTAATACCATGTGCACTGACCAGATCTAGCTTCCCTTTATTGATCCGACCACCCCTCTTTCCCATCCTTTACCAATTACCATGCTAAATTTGGGTCAGACTTTGTTTTTATACATTTTGTGGCTTACTTTCCTTGTCTATGAGATGGCAAAGGTTTATAGTACAGTTATCAACCATTTTTATTTAATGTTACTCATAATTTTTAGTTCTCTGTGATTTTAAACCATTGATTTGGAGAATAAATTTTTAAATGAATTGCCAACAATATCATGAATATTTAAAAATCCCAATGTTTGCTTTGTATTTGATACATGATAATTACACATTTATATGATAGATAACATTATTTTAATAACTACGTATAATGTGTAATGATCAAATCAAGATAATTAACATGTCTATCATCTCAAACACTTATTTCTGTTCAGCATGTTCAAATTAATACTTCAAAATATTATATACAGAGTTTCTTCATGTTTCAACATTTTTTACTCAATTTAACTTTTAAATTTTTAACTCAGGGATTATGAACCTAAGAGTAAAATTTTACTTATATCCAACTGAAAAAGCTGCAGAAATAGTAGTAGTCCTTAGTAGCAGCAGCTGGTTGTTTTGTGAAGAGTCTAAAATGGACTCAGGGAGGAAATAAAACATAGAAATCTGTGAAAGCAAATATTGATCCCATGCATTGTCATTATTTTCTCATAAGAGACTTTTTTTGGCGCTAGAGATTGAACTCAGGGTCTATTTTCTCATAAGATATCTGTTATCAGAGAAGACACAAATTATTCACCTAAGTCAGTATCAGACAGAGGGTTTCAAGAGTGTTGCATATGACACACATTGAGTTTGAAAATTCACACAGTTCACATATTCTTAATACTGTTAAAATTAAAATATCTCAAATACTACTTTAGGGTTCTGGATTTTTTGAAGTTGTTTTAACTCTGGACTCTGCCTGAAGCAGAATATTCTCTACATATTTCAAAGGAAAAAGTTTAATGAACGACAAGATTAAGACTGATGAAAAACAAAACAACAAGGAGCAGAGAACAGCAATAGCAAGACATTTCTCCTGCCAGTCCTGATGGAACAAAGTTAAGAAATGGTTTCGCCAGAGTTATAAAAAGTTGCAGCTGAGGAGCAGTGAGTCCTCAGAGCTATTAGCACTCAGGAAAGCCAAACCAAGCAGAAAAGTAGCAGAGAAAGACCATGACCTCTCTATTCTCCTACCTTTGAGTCCACTCAAATATCCAGCCTTACTAGAAGCCCACCTTCAAATGCAAGGAGCAGACAGGGTGGAGAATGAATTGGAAAAGAGTTGTAGTAGAATAATTAGCACATTTATGAGCCACCATGAATCCAGGAGTATTTTGTTTAAAATCTAAAGTGGTGTGCATAGACATAGCGTTGAGTAGAAAAATGGTGAAGTTGAACAGAAAAGTATTAATTAAACTATAGATTCTACATTAGAATGAGGAGCCTTAATATGAAATGAGTTTTTTAGTATTAATGGTGTTATAGAATAATTAAAGAATAAATGTAAAATACAGAGATTACGGGATTTATTTTTATTAATTTAGGCATAGAAATAATAGTTGATTGTCAAGGATGATGATTAAATTAAGAGACAATGTGTCCTGAATTATGTAATCAAATAGGAAATAGTTTGGGGTAATTGACAAGAGTAGAAGCTGGCGATTAGAGATTGCTATTTTCAGTTTATGACATGATACTGATTTTGATCATATTAGTAGAAACTTTGTAGAAACTTTGAAATAGCATGGAAAATGTGCTTCATTAATACTCTGTGCAATGTAATTGGTATAGAAAAATGAAATGGATTCAAAACACACAATCAGGTGCATGAAGTTGTGTTTAATAATAGCTTCTGGGGCTGGAGATGTGACTCAGTAGTAAAGCTCTTGTCTTGCATGCTCAAGACCCTGGGTTCCATCTTCAGCACCATGCCACACACACACACACACACACACACACACACACACACACGAATATAATAGTCACTGAACATCTCTCATGCTGGGAACCACCTGACCTGAGCTTCATATGTTCATTCCCTCCCATTCCTTCTAATCAATGCTCCTCTCCAGAAAGCTTTCTCTATGCTCCCACTCCTACTCCCAGGTTGGGATAAAATTAACATCTTTGAATAATATGTGCCACAGATTATTGTACTAAAGTTCTCCTTAGGAAAGTAAATTCATAGCATAGCTTAGAAACGTCTGTCCAGTTTGGTTAGGATTCTGTTATCATCATTTAGAGTTTCTTATCCAGAAATCCAGTAATATATTATTGTATATAATATTACATATTATCAATTAAAGGAATATAAAATCATTTTAAAGTCAAGATCATTATTTTTGTTACTTTTTTTCCAACTGCTCGAACAAGCCCTCCACCAAAACTGCAAATTGTCATTTTCTCAAGCACACAGAAGTTGTTTTAACTTTCAAAAAGTTTAGGGCACATAATAATATCAATCTTATACCTGTGGAAAGGCTCTTTCCTTTTGTACGGAATATCTTGTTTCATGAAGATTTCCGATGGATTCTGGCTTTGAAATATGACACTGAAAGCCGGGCGTGGCGGTGCACACCTTTAATCCCAGCACTCCGGAGGCTGAGGTAAGAGGAGCATTTTGAGTTCAAGGCTGGCTTGGGCTACAACGTGAGTGCAAGGCTGGCCTGAGATACACATTGCTACCCTGCCTCAAAAAATCGGGGCTGGGAGTTTGACTCAGTGACTTAAATGCCTGTCTGACAGGCGCGAGGTTGTGAGTTCAATCCCCAGTGCCGCCAAAAAAAATAAATAAATAAATAAATAAATAAAAATGACACTGAACAACAGGACAAATTTAGCCATGAATAGTTTAGGATAATAGTTCTTGCTTTTTAACTTAAGAACCTTTAAAATCATTAATTAGTTGGTTGTATTTTTCAATTCAATTTTCCCCAGATTTCCTGAGTGAAAAAAAAAAAAACTCTTCCACCAAAAATAATAGGTTGCAGTTCTGTGCTTGGTATCTTTACATTTTTATTCAGCATGTCTGCAGAATAGTCCAACTTGTATTTCCAAGAAATCCACCTTCCCTCAACCAGAGGGCTCTGGCGATCAGGCAGGTCTCAAGAAACCTATTTCAGTTGAACAACAATTGCCAATATTTCAGTTACACTGTTTCAAAGACGTACTCTGAAACACTTAATTCTGCTGTCTCTTGAACTTAATCCTAAACTAAAATTATTAAAATACTTTTTCTTGTTTACTTTGTGGTTTGTGTTTTCAAAATTAGCTTGCATATACATGTCTCCAGTAAGATGAAAGTCTCGCTGATCATGTTTGGGTTTACAAACAAGAATTTTTGGAACATTAAAAAATGTTTTTTTATGTGTATTATGAAAAACATCTGCAAATTCCAAAATTTGGGTGAGCATCCACCATTTATTGAACACCTATAAACCATAAGATGTTATATATACAAAATTATTTTATTCCTTAATGAAAAATGAATTTTATTGTGCTTACTTTTTACAAGTGAAGAAATCGAAGCTCAAAAATCTAAGTAACATGTCTAAAGTCCCATATCAGAGCAAGAATTAAAACAAACAATTTTTGAATATTTCACTGTGTAAAAGTACTGTAATAAACTATTTCATATGCAAAAACAAACCAATAAGGGAAGTTTTCATCTGTGCTTTTCTCTGGTCATTCACTTTCACTATCAAATCATTGTGAATTTTTACTAAATTATAATATATATATGTATACAGTTTATGTTTATGTTTAGAAATACAGCAGATTGGATAGGGTTTTGTTATTATTTTAAATTCATACATCAGTGAAAGAAACTGCTGATGAGATCATCGATTATGATTTGGCTGTTAGGATGCACACAATACAAGCAAATATGCCCTTGAATTTTCTTTTAGGAGGAACAGTCTCACAATATCTTTCAAGATAAAATAATATATCCCCAGGGTTCATGACCAAATCAATGAATTTACAATAATCTATCATGAATGTTTAGAAATCCAAAGAAGAAACCACACTGGTTAAATACTGTGTCAATTTTCAAAATTGCTCTGCTTTTCAGATTTTGCTATTGTTAGATACAAATTCATTCATTCTCCCAACAAAATAAGACTAAACAAAGTGAAGAGATAAACATTCTTGACATACTTTTAACTTCTCTGCAAAACATATTTCTAAAAACATAGCATAACTGATATATTGAGGGTATCTCGCTGTCACTCTGGCTCCGTGTGTGTATGAGACAGACAGAGAGACAGACAGAGATAGAGAGACAGAAAGACAGGGACAGAGACAGAATGTAACAAAATGTAGTTTTCATGGACATGTTTGAGTGTCATTATTTACTTTAAGAATAACATAATTATATTTATTATTGATATCAAAGACTGTCTTTAGACTGAGCAATTTTAAAAAATACTTTGACATCTAAATAGTAAGCTATTCTTTAAATTTTTTGTTAATTAAATAGGAGACACAAAAGAAAGTCAGTTACCCTAACTTTATTTACTCTAAATGTATTTGTTGAATAAAAAAGAAGAAAATGACATCCCATTGATTTATTCAAATTTTTTTATATTCATTATCTGGGAAATTCCAATAACTTATTTGTATGTAATACTGAATTAAAAGCCAAAAGAATTAGAAAGACAATCTACCATTCCAGTTGTTTTTTTAAAATATAAAATTTTCGAGGTTGAGCTAAGTGTGTTTACATCACTGGCAGAATAAAACTTAACTGTATACTTTAAAGTGGTGTTTCTTTATGACTGCGCTGTTCACTCTCATTTTTATTCATTCCTTGTGTGTGTGTGTGTGTGTGTGTGTGTGTGTGTGATGCTGGAAATCAAACGCATGGTCTCACCTATCCAAAGCAAGTATTATATGACTGAGTTTCTCCCCCAGATACTTAACTTTTTCTTAAAGAAATCTGGAGATAGAAAAAGCTCAGTTTCTGTGCAAAAATCCCTGGGAAGAGATCATGCACCTGTAATTTTCTGTATGCATTTTTGCACTGGGGAAAAGTGATTAAAACTTTTGCTGTAGTCCATTAATACTTAACTATATTACTTAAAATACTATGAATTTCCAATGTATTTTACACTGAATAAAAATTATCACTATATGCCTATAGTTCTATATATTTTTCCTTATTCTAAAAGATTGCTACAAATGTTCTGGGAGAACAACATATTCATGCATTTAAATGATAGCATTTCAGGTTGTACAATGTGCAAGCACATAACCATCCTCAGACAGGGCCATAAGCATTGTGACATGTTAAGAAAGTGACTTTGTTATGTGTGGAAAGAGACATAGCAGTCACAATTTTATCCCATGTTTTCACAGCTAGAGATCTAGAACTTGAGTTCCCCAAATAGACATGTATAAAGACATGAATATCCTATTGCAAATAGTGTTTAAAATATCAAAAAGGAAATTAGATAACATTTCTAGTGTTTACAACAATTATAAAACATATTCAATGACATTTAAAATTATTTTAAATAATGTTTGCAAGTTAAAGTAATGATATAGTGAAATGAACCCACCAAGGCACAAAGCACAAAAAACAGAAGTTGAATTTGTAGTGCATACTTTCAAACTAAAAAAGCAAATATAGTGGAATTGTGTGTATGGACAATTGTGTGTAAAGGAACCATACAGAAAAACCAAGAGGCTGTTACTAGATGGAAGGTTATATATGACTTTAATTTTGTTTTTAGGCTTTTTCCATACTTCAAATTTTATTTGAAAAAGGTGAGTATTTTTGTAATCATGCAAACTAATGTTGCTATTTTCAAAAAGTACAGCTCTTCTATTCATTTTGTCTATGTATTTTCTAGTTTAACAAACATCAACATTCTAAAATTTCCCTTATTTTAACCTTCAAACCATCTCCTTAAATTTCTCTTTCTTTATTTCCTTCCCTCCTTCCTTCCTTCCCTCCTTCCTTCCTTCCTTCCCTCCTTTATTCCTTTATTCCTTCCTCCCTCCCTTCCTTCCTTCCTTCCTTCCTTCCTTCCTTCTCTTTTTCCATTTTACTTTGCTCTTCTTTTCCTTATATTCTACATGGAAGCTGATTTGGAGAACATCTTGGTATATAGTGAACCTCCAGTGTACACGGACGCTGCTCTGCTTGGCTGGGGAGTAAAGAAGAAATAGTCTGGAATCGTTTCACTGCTCTTTGGTCACAGTGTGTATCTACAACCCCTTGGAGGCTACATGTCTGGCTTAATCACTGATTTAGAGTAAACAATGGCATTCCAACAAATACAAAGACAAAATTTCAAGACCTGAATTATTTTAACTTTGTCCTCCTATGAGAACACTTAGATTTTTTATCTGTTTTTAAAATTTTGAATAGTAAAAGATTGCAGCATTTGTGCCTGAAGATTGAAAGTATTAGTTATTAAATGAAACACTTTACTAAATGTTGAATATCTTTAAAATGAAAATTTCTTTTAATTGGTTGTTTTAAAACTAAAGAATAAACATATAAAATAATGATTATTATTCACAGAATAGAAATAGAACTGAAATTAATTGTGTACCATGGAGGAAAAAATACGTTTTTAAAAAATGATTTGCTTCAAGTACCAAATATACTAAGCCCACTCTAAGGGACTTTAAAGGTTTATGAAGATTTAGATTGATAATGCTCATGGCTAAATTTATTTTCATTATGACAGAGTGAGTTATTTGTGTTCCATGCTGGACTTCTGACATTGTTTCCAGCATTTTTGTACCTAGTACAACAAACAACATCAAATCACAGCTTCTCAAAAATAGCAAAACAAGCATAAAATTAATAGTAGTGACACTAAGAAATCGGGGGATGGAAGAAATTCTCCTTCATCTGGATCCTCACCTCTAAATTCCCAGCTGAATTAACCAAAATTGTAAAACAGGTGTCAACTCTATGCTGAGTGCTGTTTTATAATGCTGTGCTGTAGCCCATTAAATCCTCAAAGCCATCCCACAAGACAGATCCTCCTGTCATTCTGTTTACCAGATTAAAAAACTGGGGAGCAGAGAGAGTAAGCCATTTGACTGAAGTCACATATCAGGTAAAGGAGCTGGGGTTGAAACCCATCTTTCAGGTTTTCAAGCCAGGTGTTTCCCTTTCACTTGTACCACCGCTGAAGAACAGGCACTGTCCAAAGATCACTGGTAGAACGAAAGCCTGCCCTCGAAGCTGTTCTTCTCTTCCATATATTGCTGCTGCTCAAGATGGCAGAGTGCTTCGTGGAAGCAGCAGTTACAGATATGTTGGATTCACAGATCTCAAATTTCTCCTTTCCATACCAAGTTTATTAACTTGGTCTGTTTTGAACAGACAAGAAAAGTAAAGCAAAACAAAGATTCCTAGTGTGTTTCAGCTCTGTCCTGTGTTAGATCCAGTGTCTGGTGTCGCTGAGGTCACTGTTGTTGTTTTGTAATTATTTTTAGCTGTGTCAATGGAGAAAATCTATTTCTTAGAACTCTGCAAAGTACATAAGGTCAGAATTGTGAGCATTAATGTAATGAACAATAGCTGATATCACAATTCCACTGCTACTCTATAGCTAATATTTTCAAGTAAATTTTTTTTAATTTTGTGCATTTTATGCTTGACAAGACATAAATTTCATTCATCTCTACTTCAAACTCAAATGTATTCTACCAATTTACTTTTTATTTTAATAATGTAACATAGTATAAGTTCTAAATATTTCTAATGTATTGATTAGAAGTGAGAAAAGTTTGAGTGAAACTTTTTTTCTGAACAACTATATATGGTGATGTGTTTTTTCATTACTCAAATTTATACCTTAGGAGCTGTCCCTGAGTCATTCCTCAGTCACTATATTGAAACATGACAATTATTTTCCATTTTGCACTAATTTATACATTGTATGCTTGATTTTTCCCATTCAATCTGCAATATTCAGGATTTCTGGGTCATGCTAGTTATGTCTGTATCTTATGCTGATGCCCTAAATCTCCTTATATTTGTTTCTTAATTTTAAAATGGGCAAATGCCCTCTACTGAGAGTTGCTGTGAGTTGAATGAGTTAATATATAAAGTAATAAGAGTATTGGAAGTCTCCCCATCACCTAGAAACCATTCAGCAATTGTTACCTTTTAAATCAAAATGTAAATTATAATTGTCTCTGAGAAAAAGAAGGTAAGAATGCTACCAATGAGTGTAAGGGTGCACGCACATGAAGAAATTCATCTTTCTTTTTAGATAATATCAGTAGAGTGAGCTTGACTCCTCACTGTGTAAAGAAAAGACCAAAGCCAAGCCTGGCATGGTGACTCATGTCCCTAATCCCCACACTGGAGAGGCTGAGGCAGAAGGATCGCAGAGAGTTCCAGGCCAGCCTGGGCTACAAAGCAAGACCCTGTCTTTATAAACAAAATAAAACAAAAAACATCAAAGCCAATTTGTGGTTTATCTTTTGAAAAAAACTCCCATGCTGAACAGTAACATCAACTCATGTGTGCTTATATGTACTTTATTTTTCCTTAAACATTTTTCTTTGTATATTTTCCTTGTTAATAATGTTTATCTCATTACCTTTTTACTTTTTAACATGCGTATTTATAGAGAATGTCATTATCTGTGAAGGTAAATGAATATATTAATGTAACAGTTTTTAAAAGTTTTAAATTTAAACACTCACTCTAGATTAAAATTTGACACCCAAGTTCATTACCAAAAGTTTTCATTGAATGTTCATTAAGTACACAGTGGTCTCCATTCTACTTTAAACATGTTCTTGACCTTAGCTCACCGCCTCAATCTACAGTATTTGGCCCAAACTTCATGATCTTTTACATATGGTTCTCATCAGGGAGGATGGGTTATTTTCCATTAAACCATATATTTTTTCCCTTCAAAATAAATGCTTTCTGCCTATAACATATTTACTGTCCTACTAACAAATATTACCTTATACCTAAATATAAGATAACCCCACATAACTATTTTTGATCTGCTAAAGTCAGAAGTAAAATTTATGGATGTACATTTGTTTATTCAGGCATGTACTTTTATGTAACAACTATAAGACATTTTTAAATTCTGTTAAAATTTCAGTTCCAATGTTACATTCTCAGTAAATGGCAGAATGAGAAAATTAGGTTGTCTCTCTCCAGACTGTATGTACTTTATCCTATGCTCAATTATTACTCCAATAATTTGCTTCCTTCCCTAAAATTAATGTTACCTTTAAAGTTAGGAATATATGTAATATCTTACTCCAAGGCTTGATTGTAAAATTCTGAAACAAACTTGAGAATAATTCTTGAATATATGTTTTATATTTTTGAAGACACCAAGCATATATATGGAATCAAAACCTTGAATACAGTACTTTGTGCTAAATCAAGACAACTAGAATTCATAGTATTTTTAGTCAAATATTTTGAATGTTCTAAGTCTTTTGGTTTTTTATGTACTCAAATGTGAATATGGCCTGTTTTCCAGATACAATTTGCAACCCTACTAAGGCTTAAAAATTCTAACTTTCAAAAGAAGATAAAGATAATTTTATCTTAGCATTAAAAATTTAAGTATTCATTTCTTGTATATTAGTAATAATATTACAATGTCATTATGTTGATAATAGACCAAACAGCACTGATCAACACCGTAGGTGTGAAAGAAAATAAAAACAAGTGAGGATATTCAAGCAACAGGTCACATTTCTGATTTAATAGATTGTACCATTGATGAGGGTCTGGTTTTATTCTGACTAATATATGTGGAATTTAAAAAATTCTTCTTCAGAAGTTTTACTACCTTACCAAATTAAATTTATTTTCTTAACTTTATTAGCTGTAATAGAAATTGTTGAACAAGTCCTGACATGCATTTTATCTCTACTCTCTCTTTAACCAAACAGCTTTACACACAGAAGAGAACATAGCATTCAATAAAGCTAATATCTGACTTTTTTGCAATCTTATTTTTATTGTTGTGTATTTGTGATACATAATAATTAAATTTATCTTGGGAAATTGGCACACATACATGTCATACCTTCATTGTTGTTACTTGCCCTTTCCTTTTCCAACCTCCTCTCTCTCTCGTTCCCCAGAGCCCACAAAGTTTGCCTTTCTATTTCTAATGTGTCACTTTTAATAACTTTAAAAACCCAAGATGTTTTGATATTAAACTGGTTATCCACTGCTGTGCTGCTCATCAATTCTTCAAAAGTCTGACATCATGTCAAATTTAAGATCTCTGAGTAGAATGAGAAGTTACTAAGGGCAAAAATAAACATAAAGTTTAAAAATCACACTCATATTTATGCCATTAATTTTTATAATCTTTAAAACACTGTTTTGGTTAAACCATGCTCCCAAAGAGTTTTGTCCACCTAAAATCTCATAATGTGATTTTATTTGGAGATAATGTCTCTGCACATAGTCATTTCAGATTCATATTGAATATTCAAATGGTGCCTCAATAAAATATTGTAATAAAAGTAATAATAATATTTAAGGATTAAAATGTGCATACAAAAAATAGTCAAATATAAAAATACAAAGAAAATTTACTGATTTCATCTTCAAACATTTGAGATAGAGATTAATACATTTTCTTATGTTTATTATTTAGACGTCAAAATTCAGATAAGAGATGACTACTTGTAAATTTTAAAAATAAAAGTCAACTTTTACAATAACTTCAGTATTTAACGACAAGGAAATGATTACTCATGAGATGCAAAAAATCTCAGATTAGCTTAAAATTTTTATTCAGTATAAAATATGATGAAGTGGAAAAATTCACAACTGTGTACATATATCAAAACATCATATTCTACATCACAAAGATACATAGTTTTTATTTGGCAGACCTTAATGATAACAAGAATAACAACTAAATTAACAGTAGCATATTCTGTATTCTATGACCAGCCAAGTTACAGTTCTTATAGGACAGCAATGCAAAGATATTTTTCAGCTGTGTCTGAACACAAAATATAGAACAGTTAGAAATCTAGCAAAGAAGAAAAAGATGCAAGTATGTTCTCTAGAATGATTTTTTTCCCCTTTGGCAACAGTAACAAAGTAAAAAGTTTTGTTACATATCTCTAAGTTTAATTATTATGGATAGCCTTAAATGGAGTAGAGAGTGAGGTTAGTTATATTTTATAAAAGTGAGTAAATTTGTTTAAGAAAATTTTACATTTTTAACATAATTCCATACAAAATTTTACTTTAATGACTATATTACAAGGTATTGAAAAGGAGAATTTCAAAAAATCAACAAAACTCAAGCATTTGGAAATTTTGTTTGCAGTCTTGTAAACAACTATTAGTTAAAAAGAAAATTAAATTAATATTAACAGGATGGGTAGGAAGAACTTCACTCATATAAAGTTTCTGAGACAGCCAAATCTATATTCAAATACAGTTATCTTCACTCTTTTTAAATAAACAAAATATTTTCTTCAGGATTTACTCAAGGGATAGAAACAAAAATAAGCAAAATCTAAATGATTGAGAAAGAAATAAATATTGATGCATTAAACAAGTTTTTAACAAAACAATGGAAGTGATTGATGTAAAATTTTTACAATCAATGATACTAAAATCTGATTAATCAATTTATTGTTAGCATGAGAAAGGAAATATTTTTATAGCTATAAAACATATTTTAAAACATATCTTCTAATAGTTAATACGAATATATTTAACAATCTGAGAAATATATAATTGTCTACCGAAAACTATATGAGCAGCCAAAACTAATTGAACAATGATTTTAAAAGGAAGTAAAAGGCAAGAATTCAAAACACTCAAAACATAGCATCAATCAAAAGCAACTCTAGAAACAGAGACTTTTACATTTGACTCATTCTAAGTTTTTAAGACATAGATAGTATCTGTGCTGCAAAAATTATTGAAAAACATAAATGGTAAAGAAAAAAAAGCAGCCAAATTCAGAGTAGTTATAGATTATGTAACTAAAAATAAAAACTGATAAAGATATATCAAAATGTGTATAGCAAATGCTTTATTACAGCATACATGCAAAATTCTTAAATTGACTATGACAAAATGCTGTTTGTTCCAAGAATCGAACTACCTCACAAATTCTAATAAAATCTATCACACAGACAAGTTGAATTTAAAAATTTATATATTTTCCACTGAATTCCCAAGTAAATTATAACAAAATTCAAAAGCTATTAACTGGTGGAAGTTTTTAATATAATGAAATATAGACATTTGTTCAAGGTAAACAGTGTCAGTGTCAGTCTAAGACACGATGTTGCTCGACTCAGTCACAGGAAGACACCATTGCAATTCAACATTATTTTAAATCTAGTTAGTAAAAATTGATAATGAAGAAACCAAAATAACTATTTGCAGATGGTATGATGTTAAACCTGAAAAATCAGATGTATACAGGATATAAAGATATGTAACATTTGAACTTCATTAAAAATGAACCATGGATATAAAAATCCTAGAATACAAATGACATCTTTAGACAGCAACATTGTAGCAACTTCAATTAATTCATATGTACACCTCCACACTATAGACAAAAACAGCAGCTAAGTTATCTGCAATCAATGACACTAAAACAAACAAACAAAAAAAATTATTCCCATGATGCTGAAACCACTAACACCTTTGGTATGCATGTGTTCATGATACATCCACATATATAGCCCTGGTTATCTAAACATATCTATGTATGTATGAATTCATATTTTATATAATACTTTACAATTTCTAATGCTTTTCATTTCGTGTTGTAGACATCATTTCATAAATATATATACATTTATCCCAATCACTTCATCCAGACCTATGATAATTTTTTGCATATGTTTTCTATAAATTTCTTAATTACCCCTTCATTAGTGAAATTTAAATTTTTTCTATCATTTAAATTTTGCTAATAATATTACAGTGAGCATTCTTGCACATAAACTTTTTCACATGTGTGAATAACAACTACCACAAAATTGAGCAACTAAAAACAATAATTTATTTCATTGTGAGGTCTCATGTTTCAGGAATCTGTGTCTTACTCTTCTGCCTCAGGTGCCAGATGTGCTGGTCCAGGATCAAAGTTGTCTTCTTTCCTATGCCTGGCACCTCGACAAGTATTCTGGGAAAGTTGGGTTCATTTGGCTCTTAACATAGGTAACCTCATGTACCTTCCTCAGCATGGCAATTCCAGTGTAGCTGGACTTCTCACTGGCCACTCAGAGCTCAAGAATATGTATCTTAAGAGGCCTCAATGGAAGCTCTACAGTGAAATTACATTTTATGATTTAACTTTAGAAATCCCAAAATATAACTTTTCCTTCTTTCAGCTGGTCAAAGAATACATTAAAGCTTACTTAAAGTTAAGCATAAAAGAATCAAAACTGATTCTACCTCTCAGTGGGAGCAGCAGATAATTCTGTGGCCCTCTTTCACTTACTAAGCCAACAATAGTTTCAAGTGTAGTTATAGGATCAAAGGGTGTGTGTGCTCCCTGCACCTTGGTCAGTATGTTGAAGATGGCTCTGAGACACACAGCCTCTAGCCTTGCATCTCCTTTTATGTGTGTCTGTGTATTTCATCTTTTTGTGAAATACATACGCATGATAAAAGGATAAATTATGTTTTCCTCTTTTATTATGTAAAGAAGAAAAACGTCTTGCTCTTTCCCTTCCTCCCCTCCACACTCTCATTCCTCAACTCCACACTTAGTATTCTGTTTTTGCTGGTAGTGCTCTTGTTTTTGAGTGAAATTGCATTCCTGTTTGTGATTCACAGTTCACTTAGGTTTCAGTTTTCAATTTTCAGTAAAGTCAAAGTCTCATTAAATAAAAAGAAAAAAATCATTTCCAAGAAATTTGTATCAAAATATTTAGAAGAAATTTTACAGTAAATTATCTTCTGAAAAAAATGTCTCAAATTTTAGAAAGTAATGTTAAAGAAATTAAGAAAATCTTCAAGATACATAAATGATTAGTTTCATTTATCTGTACAGCTCATTGAAACCCTACCACACAGGTTTGTATATGGTTTTTAAAAATGTCGAGACCCTCAAAGGCAGATGATTAAGCCACTATGTCAAACAGTAAACCAGCAGGATTAACCATATTAAAATTAAACTATAGAACACTTGGCTTTCTGAATCATCTTTAGATCATCTCTCTAAATTATCTTCTAGATTTTCATGTTTTCTTCCTTTCCCTGAAGCTGATCAGATAAAACCTTCACGTTAGGTAGAAATACTGCCCAAGTGCCTAATGTTTTATTTTAAAGGTTCATTAAGAAATAGTATCATCCATAATGTCTCTTGTTATCTTCAAAGTAGCTGCCTATACCATAAGACATAATAAAATCAAACAAAATAAAACAGTACAAAATCAATCAATGCAATAAAAGTGATACGGGGCTTCAAAACAAGATAATAGGAAATCAACAATGGTTACCATAATATATCTTGTCATCTTTAAAATAGCTGCCCATACCATTAGATGTAATAAAATCAAACAAAACAGAATAAAATCAAACAAAACAGAACAATGAAAGCAATCCAGGGCTTCAAAATAAGATAATGGGAATTTAACAATGGCTATCCCCTTCCTTTTTTAGGTTTTTCCTCCCCTTTCACTTTCACAGTATCTATTGTACATTTTGTACTAACTCCTTCAGATTTCTATACTATGGAAACAACACAATGTTCACCCATGTGAGTATAAACTATTTCATCCATGAGCGTGATCTCGAGTTGCATATATTGCCTACAAAAGCCTCAAGATTATCCTCTTTATAGCTGACTAGCTTTCCATTGTATAAAATACAACATTATGGTAGCCATTGCTGATTCCCTATTATCTTGTTTTGAAGTCCTGTATTGTGCCCACTGTTCTGTTTTGATTGGCTCTATTATGTTTTATTTTGTTGGGTTTTATTATCTTTAAAAAAAATAGTATCTTCTAAAAGGCAAAAGAGAACCCAACTAACGATGATTTAAAACATGACAGTTATTGTTGATTTAGCAAGAAATCTAGGGCTGAATGGACTCAGGTAAAGCATCTCTTATACAATATCATCAAGGATTCCATATCTCTCTATATTTCCACCATTCTTATCTTGTGGTC
Source organism: Dasyprocta punctata (assembly GCA_004363535.1). Classification (NCBI taxonomy): domain Eukaryota; kingdom Metazoa; phylum Chordata; class Mammalia; order Rodentia; family Dasyproctidae; genus Dasyprocta; species Dasyprocta punctata. The sequence goes on from RJWM01005604.1 coordinate 47,836, forward strand.
GATTGTCCTCATAAATGTTATTTTAGGGAGAAAAATTGCTGCTTTGGCTCCCAAAACTGAATTCATGTGCAAATTTAAAAAGAAAAACAGGATCAACTCTTATATTAGCCTCTTTCATAAAGCAGGAAACACTTTTTTAATGGCTCTCCAGTAAGCATACCATTGGCCATATTTGATCACTCCCTTATTCTTAAAGGGCCAAGAAAAGAGATCACTTGGTGTCCTAGTCTCTGTTGTGAATGGACAAAGGAAAAAGAAACAGGATGTAGAGTTCTGCTAATGGATCAACAATTGCACCACTGAAGACAAAGGGAAAGAAGGTCATTTTAATATAAGGTTGAAAAAGCCAACTCAAGGGTGCTCCTGAAACAGGAACAAGAAGTCTTTACAGATTACATACAGTGCCACCCCATTTCCCCACTCACTTCTTGTCCCTACCGCTCTCCTTCTGTCTGTGTTATTCTCTCAATTTTGTCTAATTTCCACTTATGAATGTATTGCTTGGTTGGTAGGCTGATCGATTCATTTATCTGGAGCAAAGTACAAAGTAAATTGTCAGGGAAATAACACGAAGGAAAGAAAGAAACAAGAACTTTGAAGACATAGACAAAAGAATCAGGTTTTATTCTTGACTCTACTGCTAAATACGGTGTTTCTTCAATTGTAATGAAGCACAGGCACAACATTCCATTCACATCTATGTTCTATTATGAGAGTTACATAGTAACCAAGAACATAATTAGGTGTAAGGAAAGCTTGTTTATTCCTAATTAAAATTACTTAATTATTGTCATCATGATTTTATGTCCATTGAGCATGAAGTGTCCAGCAGTGTGCTATGTCCTATATGTGAACTGCATAAATAAATTTCATTTTTAGCATCTTTAAAGGTGATGGGCTGCGGACTTAGCTCAGTGTTTCAAGCACTTGCTCAGTAAGCACAAGATCATGAGTTCAATCCCCAGTATCAAAATAATAAAAAATAAAAGTGATAAAATTTAGCCATTTTTCAAATGAAATAAATAGGGATCCTCTTTTATCTGGAAAACTCAATAAAAGTGTAGTTTAGAGTAGAAGAATTATTTGCCCATAGTAGCCTGGAAATGTTCAGGGCCAGAAATGAAGTGGTTAACACTGGATTACAGAAATCAAGTTCTTACCCATTGCAACATTGATTAACTGAGAAATATCTCAATGAGATTGCTGTAAGTATTCTGATTTTTAAACAAAACTCATGGACTAAAATATAACCCAAGTAAGAACACACAAGCTCTTAAAAGTTTTCCAACATATTCTAAGCAGAATGACTCACTTCTAGGACCTGTGTTGACTCTAACAGCAAAGTAGTCTTTGCAGCTATAGGAGAGACAAGGACATTCAAGAATAGCTATTTACATGGAAGCACAATACTGATGAGCAGTAAAACGCAGGCTGTTTTTTGTTTTTAAAAAAATTTCAAACTCTAATAACAGAGCAACAGACTTTGAAGCAGGAAAAAAAAATAAAGAGTGGCAGGACAGCCTGTGATAAGATAAAGTAATGGAAGGATTTTTTATATGCCCCTCCTAAGCTAAGTGGATTAAAAGGTGGCCCTGGTCAGAGCAGAATGATAGACAACAAATTGAATAGAGCAGATACAACAGGAAACTGGTAATAGCCTGAGGTCGAAGAAAGAAACAGATCCTTTTGCCAAAGCAAACTCTTGCCAATGCTACTTCTACACAGACTTGCTTGGCAGTCAGCCTGCAGAGTGCTGTGGGGGCCAGACTCCCATGCCAGGCTAGTGTGGAGCTGCTGCTTGCAAGCTTGGGAAGTAAAAGGCAAGATTTCTGTGGGTTTTTTTCTCTTTTTACTTTTGTTGCTACAATTGAATACAAAAACATTTTTATTTTCTTCCATAACTTTTGGAAGGGTGCTCCAGAGAGCTGTGTAGGAACATTTGCACCTGAACAAAAGTGAAACCAATCCCCAAAAGAGAGGAGCATTGGAGTGAATAAAATTGCATCCCCTGTTTAATGGCAATTTGGTGAAAATGTCTATTTTCTGAAACAAGGCCTCCTGAAAATCTTAAAAACCAGCTGTGCCCCCAAGTACACACCCGATGTCTAACAAGCAAAATAGGAACTATTTGTGAATAAAGGTTTTTCTTTCTTGCTTAAGGTTAGATTGGCAAATATTTGTATTTTCCACAAAAAAAAAATGCATTCATCGAATGGTACTATATTTCAAAACATACTGGATAGAATTACAACTTTAAAAGCCATTTATAACCTAGTACATCAATGGAACAGTTCTTTACAGCAAGAACACAATTCTTAATGAGTTTGAGTCTGAGGATGAGAAAGTCAACAAAGAATAAAACTAGCATCTCTGTAAGCAAAACCATCATGCAGAATCTGCCAATGTCAGCAGTTCAAGGTGTGTCTAAAAAGTGATTTCACTTGCCAACCACTTCCTGGAATTGATATATGGGATCTGCATCAAGTAGCAACTATAGAGGCCATGACTACTTGAGAAAGGAAATAGAAAAAAAAAAGGTTGGAATTGAGCTCTTTCTCCTGTTACTTCCACCAATGGACTGTGTTGGAAACTTACTTGGAATCTTCTTGGGAAAGAGAATTGACAAATGAGGCAATGTTTGTTTTCTTGATTCAGACTTTTCACAATGCATACATATTTCTATAGTGTAAACATGGAAACATCGTGTCATAGCTAATGAATATATACAATTTTTAATTAAAATTAAAGGCACATCAATAACAATTTTTAAACATTAAAAGAATCAGGAGATGGTTGTGCTGGTGCGAGGGTGCCTGAACTGCATTCCAAAATTGTGACACAGGGTTAGACCCCTGAAAAGATGATGCAATGCTGGTGACTCAAGTTGGAGCAACCTTAATAGGTATTTTCCTGAAATGGAAATCTTACACACTGGGATTACGTAGATAATTTCCAATGTTACTTAATTTTTTACAACCTTCATTGACATTTTCTAGTACTTTTATTTTACAACCCTGTTGGGAAAACAAGGTTATTTCTTTTACAAAAATGAAACCTTTACATTTTAAAATAACTCTGAGTTGATTAGCTTTTTCCAACTATTAAAAATACATTATTGGTACAGTGGAAATGACCCCATTTCTCCTTTTTACTGAAGGGTCTCAGTTAAAAAACCCAAACCTAGGTCAGACTGTTTTATAGATGAGACAAGTAATCATCTAAAGAGTATAATTTGAAGGGTGCCAGAAGGCTCTTCCAAAATAAAAACTTTGCCTCCTGTATCACCATGGTAGCTGCTGCCTAGTGATTCTGCCACTTATGCAATCTCATATTCTAATGTCCTCTTGCAAAGAAAATACTACTTCTGTGATAGTGAAGGCTGAATATAAAAGCAGGTACCACTTTTTTCTCCTTAAGTGATCAATACAGAAACAAAAAGCCTTTCTCTCACTTTTCCATGAGAAAGACTCATTTTAACAAACAAAACTTCTCATTGATCTACTTACCACTTTTTATTAGCTTGTAGTAGTTACACAGGTCAAGGGGTTTCATTTTGTCAGATTCACGTATGCATATATTTGATTATTTCTTTCCCCACTGACCACTTTGTCTTTCCCTTTTATCCCCCTCATTCTCTTCCCCTTCTATAATAATTCCCCTCTTTCTTTCATTCTCTGTCTCTGTCTCTGTCTTTGTCTCTCTCTCTCTGTCTCTCATTCTCATATGAGAGAGAAAATGAGAGATATTTGTGTCAGTCTGGTTTATCTCTCTTAACATAATTTCCAGTTCCATCCATTTTTCTGCAAACAACATGATTTCATTCCTCTTTGTGGTTGAATAATATTCAATTTCATATGTATAGCACATTTTTCTTATACATTCAGTTGTTAATTAACACCAGGGCTCATTTCATAGCTTAGCTATTGTAAATTGGGCTGCAATAAGAAAGAACATATGTAGTTTGACCATAAGCAAATTAATTAATCCTTCGGTGCCTTGGTTTTCTCTTCTATAGAAATTTACAATGTCACTATAGTGACAGAGTCAGAACTGGAATGTTAAGGTATGAAGATTTTTGAGTACATTTGTATGTGTTCCTGATGTGATACTTATTATTACATAACACTGGTAACACGCATACGGGATGAACAAACATGACATGACATGGCATAAGGAAATTTGTACATGCGCCTAAGGGTTTTGATTTGTGGAAATTTTCCTGGATTACCCTGGTAGATGAATTTAGTCACTGTGGTCCTTGAAACAGGAACACGTAAGTCAGAATTAGAGGAGTAGGCAATGTGATGACAGAAGCAGAGCTTGGAGCGATGGTCTAAGACTGAGAAATGGTCAAAGCCAAAGAGCAGTCACGGCTATTAGATGAAAAGACATAAATAAAAAAGTTACTATTTTAATGACCCACATCATCAAATTAAGTTTGGCAAAGTATTATTATATCCACTGTATAGAGAAGGTAGTGAATTTAAAGAATATTTGTAACTTTTTCAAGATTAAATGACTAGTATATGAAGAATGGAATTGAATCTTTCTGATTCCGAACTGTTCACAATATCTATGGAGACTTCTACTCCAATGTCTCATTTAAATGGAAAGCAGTTACTTTGTTGCAACACGTTAACATTTCTGTACACTGAACTCTAGTCACTCACTCACTTTCAAATTCTTACCATGTAAGAAGAAAAAAAGAAAAAAAAAGATGACAAGAGAAAGCCACTTATTAATAGAATCACAGCTATAACCAGTGCATATGAAAATCAGAGATCTTCAGATCTGAAGTCAGAAGAAAATTGAGTCCCAATTCAACTACACCTTTTTAATTGTAGTAATTGATTTAATTTTCATAGTTTTAATTTCCCCATTGGTAAAATAATTATCTTACGAAGTTGTGTGGAAGAATAAATGATACAATCAATATCAAAACTGTTTGTACACTGTGCACACAATTGCATTCATGATTTCTTTTATTAGCTGATTGCATTTCTAAAATGATTCTCATCACATTGCATAGATTTTCTCATTTAATTAATACATACCACTCACATGAAAGCACGCTAGTTAAAGGCTAAATAACGACTTAGAGCATGAAATAACAAACCAAACTGTGGGTTCAGACAACCTATTTTATCTCTTTGTACCTCAGCCTGTGCACCTAGACAATGATGTTAATTAATTACATCATAGATCTGATGTAAGATATAAATGAGTGCCTGTGTATTTGCTTTAAGAACCATGTGCCTCTCTCACAGTGCTTTCTAGCTTATTATTACCCTACTTACACTGTTTAAAGATAAATTAAATACTGTACTCTTGCCAGGCGCGGTGGCGCACGCCTTTAATCCCAGCACTCGGGAGGCTGAGGTAGGTGGAGCGTTGTGAGTTCGAGGCCGGCTTGGGCTACAACGCGAGTGCAAGGCCAGCCTGAGCTACATAGTGCGACCCTGCCTCAAAAAAGTAGGGCTGGGAGTTTGGCTCAGTGGCTTAAACGTCTGTCTGGCAGGCGTGAGGCTGTGAGTTCGATCCCCGGTGCCACAAAAAAAAAAAAAAAAAAAAAAAAAAAACTGTACTCTTTCAAAACTCAAGAGACTGTAGATGCTGGGGTGATGGGAACAAGATTGAAATCCACAAAAGTTTCGTGTTACAATAAAATAATGTCAAACTATCCTATGTAAAAGAATTTGAAATAACTAATTTGCTACAAGTAAATGGTGTGAAACCTTTTCAAAGGATTTTTTTTTCACTAAAGATTCTAAATTTCACTGTTTCTTTACTTTTGACACCACAACTCTTAAAAAGAAAACGAACTCTTACCACAGTTTTATGTATAATTTCCAAAACTTGGAAGCAACCAAGATCTCCTTTAGTAGATGAATGGGCAAATAAACTTAGAACATTCCGATAGCAGAATATTACTCAACACTGAAAAGAAATACACTATCAAGCAATGAAAAGACATTAAAGAAATTGAAGTCTTTTATTAAGTGAGAAAAGCCAATCTGAAAAGACTGCAAACTGTTTTACTCTTCACTGCAGTACATTCTGGAAAAGACTAACTAAGGAGACAGTTATATGATTAGTCTTTGCCATGAGTTGGAGAAGACAGGAATATGTAGAGAGAACACAGATAAATTTTAGGACAGGGAAAACTACTTTGTGTGGAACTGTAATTGGAAATAGATATCATTATACAGCTGTCAAAACTTATAGTGTAGATAAAAACCGAGAGTCAGCCCAAATCTAGGCTTTGGATTTGGGATGATAATGATATGTCAATGTAGGTTCATGAATTGTGACAAATACACCACTCTGGTTAGGGAAGCCAACAAGTGGGGCTGAGGCAGGGAGCAGGGAATGTATAGCAGCTCTCTGTGATCATATAAACCTAATACTTCTATTTTTAAAAACGTACTTACAGAAAAAAAATCCAGAAAGACTTTATGCATTTGACATTACTTTCAAATTCCAATTGCCCTGTTAGGACTTTTTGTTTTATTCTATATCATGTCAAATACTTGTGATTCTTTTTATTTTGGGAAGTATAATTTTCACAAAATTAGCAAAATGTAAACAATTGCATTTTTGTGATTGTGATCATTCTGAAATCTCAAAAATTCAAGTAAATATTATTATTAGTTTGAGAAAGGCTCCTCTGAAATCTGACCTAATTTTACTTCACTTCTTCATACCTTTACCCCTGAATCTAGGAGTTAGGTTCAAAGGGATCATAATTGTTAAAAAAAATCCAGCTATTTATGTGCTGTTTAAACTCACATGATTCTTGATGTCATTCCTCCAGCAGCAGTCAACTGTACCCTTTATCCCAGTAATTTCTGCTTCCAGTACCCGAAGTGCAACTTCTTTGGATGTTTTACTGCCCTACTTTCCTTCCCCATCTCAGAATGCCATTTAATCTGTTCATGATATTTCCTTATATTCTCCTCCATTAACTCTGCCAAAAAACTATGAAGCTTCTACTTTACACCACACACTGTGGTAGTTGCTAAGAGACAATATCGTTTATCCACTTGTCTTGGGAAGTTATCACTATTATGTTTTGGAGAAATACATAGGATTTTTTGTTTGTTTTCAGTTCATGAACTACTTACCAATAGAAATGAACTAAAAAAATATTCTGTTATTTTTTTCTTTTGCTTCTTTTTCCTATACTAACATCCAGGACTATTTGTCTCTCTTTCTTTTCTTTATTTTTATTATCTACTTATATGTTTGTTTATTTATTTATTTTTCAGTTCCAGGAATTAAACTCATGACCTTGCATGTGCCAGACAGGTGCTGCATTGCTGAGGTATATCCTCAGCATCCTGTCTCTCTTTCTTTTACTTCCTCATATCTCATGCTTATCCTGATCCTCTACTTCATCTTCCTTCATTCCTATAAGTTTTCATACACTATCTCAGTGTGGAAGTGACTCAATTAAATGTTTTATTTACTAACTCAATGAGAGATTATCCATTGATTATAGAGATAAAATTCCTTAAGAAAATGTTCATTGTAGTGATTTGAATGCCTTGTATGTCCCTCAATTTATCTCTAGCAAACATCGTAACAACAATAAAATTATACGTAATTCATGTAAACCTCAGTGTAGAACTACCAGTGACTATGTTAGGTCATTTCTCCAGATTTTTCTTGAATTCATATAAACAAAAGATATATAGTCATTTTAGAATGTAAAGAGAACAATTATGTTTTATTTTTTATGAAACCAAGCAAGGGAATACAGTTTTTAAAGTGATAGCAAACTGTTTAGGCCTGCGACTGGAAGTCTTCCTCCAAATCCAAGAATATTCTAAGTTTTCTGAAGACAAGAAAGGTACACATTTGGATGATAGATTATTTTAGTACCAATTTCCATTTAGGAAAGTTAACTGGTTTTACTATTTTTGATTCAATCATGCAGCAGCAACATGCAAAGATGGAGCAAGATGCTTATTTCAGTCAGTTCACCTGTAGTAACATGTCTGAAAGCATCACTTCTAACTGAAATACCACTTAACCTGAAGCACTTAGTGTAAATGGAAATCAAGTGCTGATTCATGTATCTGCTAAGACCACCCACTGATTTTTCCTTGGTGGTTTTATAGACAAAGCTACAAAGCTGTACTGACCACAGAAGACTATGAATCCATCAAGGAATATGTTAGTATGCAAGTTAAAATAATTCAGTAAAAATTATATTAATCAGGAATATATAGATCTATTTTGAATAAATGAACACTTATTAAATGTATGCAGATTAACTAATTCTTTCCCTGCAGAAAATCTGATTATTATTCAGAGGGTAAAATTAAAGTAGGTGATCAAAGAATTGATCAATTGGTGAGTACAAAAAAATTTTTTAAGTAATAATGAAACAGTTTATAAAAACAGGTTTCATCTTTTTGTAACTATCTAAACAAATGCTAAATTTGGAATGATAGAGATTTTTCTAAATGATAGAGATTTTAAAATGATAGAAATTTTTCTAAATGATACAGAACTTTTAGAGATGCATAAAAGAACAAAATGAGTGATACTAAATACTTTTAAAATGAGTAATAATGGTCTGCTTGGATAGTTTGCATTATGATAAGTAAGCTATATTCTACTCAGTAAGTATTTCCAACTTGAAAATTTGCATATTCTGGATCCTATCTGATCAGAAGTAAGTATAAATATTTGGTTCAATGGTCTCTTTTGTCCCAGGTGAAACTGCAAGTCATTAAAAAAAGGTGAAAATGGAATTGAAATGTACATAAACATGTTTTTTAACTTTTCAAACGATACAAATGGAAAGACAGCATAAACTTAGCCTTCATTTGGACTGCAAAAGGCTATGAGTTTTATAAAGGAGTCTGAGTAGGTGCAAAGCTATTTTTCTTTTCCTCCTAAAGCAGATTAACTAGTTGGGTATTTCTTTGAATAGCTTAGGAGGTTCAAGTTATATCTGGCAGAGTGAATAGGTAATGATATATGCCTCATTCACCAAAGAAACAAATGTTTTGTTTCCCAACTCTAATTCTGTATTTTGTAGTAAGCTAGAGTGATATAATATACACTAGTATTATTGTAAAACAAGAGTTTATTACTTGGCTAAGTAAGTTGATCTTTAGAAAAGTGTACAAGTGCTTTGAAATAAAATAAAAACTACTTAATCCAATCTTCTCTCATACAATTTCTTTCAAGGAGAACAGACACAGCCTGTTAAAATAACAAAGAATGTAGAGTTTCCATTCATGGACAAAGTGTCCTCATTCAAACGCCCACTCCAAAGCTACCTTGCCCCTCTTCTCAATTTTCTTTGCAGTAGGGAAATGTGATGCCCTGAAACCTCCGGGATTTTGTTTTATGTTAACTGGCAGAGCTTTTCACGTCTCACAGACCTGGTGACACCTAAATGACACACACTTTGGATTGTCTTGTTGTGTGGAAAAGGGAGATCCAGAGAGGGGAAGAAACCTAAAGCAGGCGAGCAAGGGCAAGGTGGCATTCACAAGCGTTCCCGAGATCAGGGCCAAGCTTAGGGTCATGGGGGCGATAAAACCATCGCTTTGGTGAAATGATTTCACAAGAAGTGTTCAATTACAAATCAAGTGCTGAGAATTTTCCAAAATCTGGCAGCCCTTGAACAGAGCTTTGCGAAGGACAAAGTAAAACCTTCACAATCTTTCGCCCGGATGTGAGCAGAAACTAATATAATTTAAGGGCAATTAATAGACTTGCAAAATGGCTGGAATTGTGTCAAACAAGAATTAGTGTGAAATGCCAAGATTTCCAACTGTGCTTGGCAAATAACATTGAGTGTTTTGATGGAATTCTATTTGACCTGCTGTCCATGTCACTGCTACAATCCAACGATAGATGTTTTAGCAGTCCATATTTAAATTCTTAGCAAGAAACTCTTTCATGTAACAATGCATGTTTCATCTTTCCAGTTTGATTCAGAACAACAGATTTTGTACCAATTTGAAGAAAATATGTGTATACCTCCTGACTTTCCAACTTTATGGCAATATATCTTTAGTGTATTCTTTCCGGAAAGACTTGCAAAGTGTGTTCAAATAAAAAAAAATCATAAAAGGTTGAGATGTGATTTCTACAGGATTACGAAATGTAAAACAAATGTCAAAGTAAATTTTTGCAATTGCTTTTGATTACAGCATTTTGAGATTCTAGAGCATTTTAGGAAATTCTTAAACTAGCATTTTTAAAAATTAAACATAACCTTCTTTGAACCTAACCACATTTTGTTCCGCTGCTGTCAGTCAGTGCCTTGTACTTCTTTTGAAGCACTATTTGTAAGACAGGCCCCTAGGGCAGAAAGCATTTGCTGGATCAGCTCCTATTTAAGAAGACCTTTCTGAGCGCTGGACTCTTCTTCAGTATGAAGAAGGCAAGGCCTGTTGTAGGAGGTCTATTTTATCAGACTCCTTGCTCCTTTTGTCACTGTAGTACCTCACAACTTTTGAGAAAAAGAATGAAATCAAGTGTGAATCAAGGGTATAGAGCAGAGCTTTTATAGTCAATGAGAATATTCATTTCCTCCTCTGAAAGTCCAATGGTGGCTAAAGTTACTAATGGGGCTGATTGTTACCAAAACATATCTGTATCATCAGCTCTATATTTTTCCCAGTCCTGAACACAATCGTATTATACTACCACAATAAAATGACTCCTTTCAGCTAATGAGTTCAAAACTGAATCTAATCTTAGTAGTTACATGAGTAAAGCAGCATGGCCCATTTTTGTTGAAGAGAGCAGTACTCTGTATCACAAAAGGAGGCCAGGTGGGAATAAAATGCACAAGTACTGAATCTTTTTTCAGTATTTTAGCTACTAGAAAACACTGGCTCCATCAAGTTCCACTCAATCGGCTGCTGATTTGACATCTTGATTATATACATAAAGTTATAACTTTCTGTTTATCAAACACGATAGATTCCATGAGGATTGTAATTTTGAACTTAGACTATTTGTGCCAAATTGCCTGAAAATAATAATTAGAGACAATTTAACATAATGAGTACAGTAGTTTCAGATAAATTACCCCTACAGAACATTAATTGTATTCATTAAACAGAAAGGGATAAAATAATTCCAAGGTCACGTGTATTATGGCTTTATTTTTAGAAATTGTCTTCAATTTCTTTCTTCTAATTTGTAAGGTAATGATTTAGAAAGAATGAAGAGATATTTAGGTGGTAAAATTATTGCATTAGGATATTAATTTTAATTTAAAGATCCTACTTAAATTCACTGAAAATTACTTTGCACTTAGGTTCTGATGATGTTTTTGGGGGTTTGGTTTTTTTCCCATTTTTCCCAGTACTGTGAATTTTAAATCTCCTTAGCATATAAATAACAAAAGACTATTCAAGTTAAATTTTTTCTAGTGTTCTACTTTCATTATCCCAAAATGAATATATTAACAGAACACTTGAGAAAGTATATTGAGTTCTAAACTGAGAAATCTTTTCAGAATACTTTTTTTTGGAAACAAATGATTGGTCAAATTTAAATACAATAAATGTGTTTTGACAAACACAAAATTGACATGTTCTATCATTATTATTGTTGAGCCTGAAAGGTTTACCAAAATTTAATCAAAGGCAAGGTAATATCCTTAAGGTTGGACTAAAATATGATTTTTATAGCAAAGACCCTAAATTATGTCTCTTGTGCCTGCAGTCAATCTGTGTTGCTATAAGCCAAAGAAACAGTACACAGTATATTATATATTTAATATGCATGTCTCCAGGAAAGAATAGACTATTTGGTGCTGAAGTAGGACTGACGATTTGTGAATTTCTTAATGTGAAATCTCATAAAGTCATGTATTTCACTTTTCTTCTATTGCAGATTCAGTATGTAACCTTCTACTTATCAATTCAGTTACCACTGCTAACTATATGCAGATAGATAGATAGATAGATAGATAGATAGATAGATAACTATATACATAGTTATCTTCAGCAGAGAGAATAGAACCAGATGAAGAGCATATATGACAAACACTAGTTGAAGGGCAAAAGAATGCTAGTCTGGATATAAAAATACATTTTTACTCTGATGACACTTTTTTTTTCTGATGACACAGAATTTTCATCTGCTTTTACTTATTGTTCATAATATAATGGAATGAAAGATCTTTATTTAAATCTAATGTTTTGGTCAAGCCAGGCTGAGTGATTGTGTGTCTTTTTACTCATGAAATAGTGTCAATACTAGGTGAGACTTAGGTACAACAACTTTCTCTGTGGCCTTCACTAATCTGAAGTTTCCTGGCAAGTATCTATCAAGTTGTCTTTCAAAATCTTCTTCAGTAAAATCAGTCATGCCTCTTTGTATCCCTAAATGCTAAATACAATTTTCCCAAATAAAATTGAGAAAGTAAAGCTGATCACTCTTCTTTGTAACCCTAAAATCTAAGTATCTTTCTCTTCACAACCAGAATATTTGTGCCTCTGACTTGTTTGCTGGAACTTCTATCTCTTTCACTAGACTAAGTATCTGGAGAGCAGAATCTGTGTGTTAGCCATCTTGGTGTCCTTGAGATCAAAAAGTACTTCAGTCATTCCTCAATCGTTCCTGAAGCGGCTGTGAAATATATTCTGAGCTTGAATTTGGTGGGTATAGTGACAGGGGAAAAAAAAAAAAGGCCTGGTACAGTTTGGGAAAAGAAAACATCAACATTAGCATGAAACAAAACTGAACGAGATTCAGTCATGTTAGGTATTGCAGGAAATTATAAGAAATGCATTTCACTATTCTAAGTGAAGTGAGAAGATATTGGGTATGTCGTAAAGGGATGACATAAGGTGACTCTTATTTTTTAAATTCTGTAAAGTTTTTGTTTACTTTTTTATGGTGTTAGGTACTTAGGCAGCACTAGGGATCAAATCCAGGGTCTTTCACATCCTAGACAAGCATTCTAGCACTGTGCCATAATTTTTTAATGATCTTTCCAACTATAGTGTGAAGAAGCAACACTGAAGAGCATAAAATTAGAAGGCTTAGTAGACTTTCTAAAGTAATCACTTTATTAGTAAGTCAGATTAGGGTAGCAATAGGGAAGATGGAATGAAGTTGAATGCATACTTTTGGATATATTTTTCTAGATATAGAAGGTGAAACAAAGAAAGAAATCTAGGAATCTAGGGTCACTGCTAAAGTTTTGACTCTAATTAAGTGTATTGTGGTACTATGTACTGATTGGAATAAGCAAAAAAGGAATTAAAATTGTATATATGAAGCCTAGAGGTCTTTTTACTTTTTTGATCTGTTTTTTTCTGCATTTAATATTATACTTCTTTTAAATTCCTAAGTCAAGCTGTCAAGAAGAAAGTTACATATCAAAATATAGATATCCAGATAATTGAATTTAATTAATGCTTTTATTGAAAAAAAATAATGTTTCCTATAAGGTTCTCAGATATCTGAATTTTATGATTGTACAAATTAAATAATTCTTCAGTAAATAGGAAAAGTGTTAATAGAAAATATTTACAAATGCAAATTTTATCCTAATAATCTTTTTTGCTTAAATCTTCACTTACAGATAGGCAATAGACAATGTATAATAATGTACCCAAATAAAATTATTTACACATAAATCCACACACACTTGTACATGGCATTTATTATAGGTTTCATATGTATCTGTGTTATGACTTTCTACCCAGAGAGCAACATCTTTAAAGCAACTTATCAGTCAAAAACATTTGAGAACCACCCTCTTGGGGATTTGATATGATGTCCCATGTACCCAGCTGTGATAATCTTCATAATTATTTTTCCTTTATGCTTTCTGTTTAAGGACATTAAGAGCAATTAAAAATGTCTTTACAAAGGGTCAGCAGATTCAAGACTATAGAATAATTCTTATCATCATTAATGTCAAGTATATCCTTCTTAATGATCCAGAAGGGGAAATCATGGATTGTTGGGCAAAATTCAGTGTCTATCACTAAACCTGCCATTGAAAGGTATTGTTTCAGTCACTGCCATATTACCAACTACATGTTATCATTAAAGAACAAGAATTATGTATAGAATTAGAGATTCAGAATGAACTTTTATGAAAAAAAGTTACCCAAAGTAAAAGTCACAAAGTAAATATAGTAAATTGATCTTTTTATTGGCTTCTTTAACAGCACATTGTGAATTCTCGATGATGCTATTCTCTACCTCATAATGTTCACACCTACTGCTGTAAAAAATTCATAGCATTTTATAGGCTGTGACTGTCAGTGCTTCCACAATTTTGACTCATGCATTGTTGATGCTGTAGTTTTAATAAAAATTTAAAAGACATTTATATCTTATTCAGCAAAATTTTACTTTTCACTTGAATTAGGAGATTTCTTTAGACTGTTTTTAATTTCCTAGTTAGGAGAATTCTAAAAACTGTACCTTAATAAAAGATAATACAAAAAATCCAAAAATTGTGCCTCAATTAAAAAGTGATAATTCTACTTAATTTGATATTAAAATTTAGAAATTATGTATGGGGTACATATAAAGATAGTCCTTCAAATTAACACCTTGCTAATATGTCCACATAAAAGAATGTAAAAAGGTATAAAGAAACCACCTTTCATCACTTCCTAAAAAGCAATATGATGTACTCACTCTTAGGTTGTTTTAAATTATAATAAAAGTTAAATTTATTAAAACAAATTCATATATGCTGAAAACAAAACACCAGGGACTTATGTAGATTATAGAGATTAGTAATAATGAAACCTTCAACTTTTATCCATCTTATTTCACTCTCCATGCATAATCACTCAATTTTAATGAGTAAAGTATTTTAATATTACAGCTGCAATGAAATTACAGACAGATAAAGAGATACATACTTACATGCATACAATTACTATTGGGGACTGTGCTTGTTGCAAGTTCTGAAAGATATGTAATTTTTTGCAAGTGGTTTTGTTAGAAAACCTGGGTGACCAATAGTAAGCAATGCTATGTTCATTTAAATTGCTTTATTTCTTCAACTATGGCAACAGACTTATGGAAAGATATGTTATGCTTTAGCTAAAAGCATTTGAACAAACAAAAAAAATGGAAAGATAGACAAATAAGTGGCCATTGAGATTCCACTGTTGCTATGATTTTGCTATAAAATATTTCTGGGAGGGCCAGGGATTTAGCTCAGTGGTCTAAGCACCTGCCTGGCAGGTGTGAGGTTGTGAGTTCGATCCCTGGTACTCACCCCCTCAAAAAAAAAAAATATATATATATACATTTCTGGGAAAGTTGATATTGCATAATGAAATTCATGAAGTTGAATTTTGCATTTCTCATAAGATGTGTACCAGTACATTTGTGTTGTCTTTCCATATATATAGCACAAAATCTTATCAATTAATATTTAGGTCACACATTTATATTTGTCAAGATGATCCCAATTCTTAACCCTTTTAATAAAAGAAGCATCTTCTTTGCTTGAATGTCATGGTCAGTAAATATCTACTGAAAGAAAAAAATTTCTTTTTCTTTTTTTTTTTTTTTTTTGTATCAGGGTGCTATGCTTATGGTCCTGTGGCCCTGCCAAGTATCATGTAATCAATGTGGATATGGCTGAGTCTGGTGTTCATGATTGATTTGTTGTCTAGTGCTGGGATTGGCAATGTGAGTGCTGCACTCCCCCAGGGGTGGAGCTGACATACAGTGTAAGGGCAAGAAGAAGGTATGTTTTCCTGCTCTTGCCAGTTTGCCTTTCTGTTGTGGCACCCATGAATGGCTCCCCTGTCATGCCACACTCAGTTGGAGCCAACTGAGTATGGATTGAAACCCCCAAGAACTGTAAGAAATGAACCTTTCCTTTCCTAATTTTGGGTGTCAGGTAGTTTGTTTCAGTAATGAGAAAAAAGTAAAGAAGACAGAATTTGGTACCAGAGGAGTGGGATTGTTGCTGTGACTAAACCTGACCATACAGTTCAAGAGCCTTTGAAAATGGCTTGTGGGAAGAATTTGGAAAGGTTTGGAGATGTTGCCTGAAAGAGTGGCACTGGAACAGCTTAGGCTGTTCTGTATGAGAGATCCTGGTCAGAGCTCAGAAGACCAGAAGGCTGACAGAAAGCCTACCAGTAAAGACCAGGCTCAGGAGGTTTCTGCTAGAAAGAAGGACTGCACTGGTTGTTGGACTCCACGTGATATGTGTGTTATAGCTTGGCAGAAAGTTTGTCTGCATTCTGCTTGTGCCCAGAGACTTTGCCTGAGACTGAGATTAAGGGCAATGGACTGATTAATCTGGCAAAGGAAATTTCAAGGCAGTCGAATGTTGAGGCAATGGCATGGCTATTATTGGGGGCTTTTAGCCAGATTTATGTTGTGACTCAAGAGCAAAGAGCCCAGCAGGATGATTTAAAATGTTGTGAGTTTGGGCAGGAAGCTGTGGACTATAAAGATAGAGCTGAGACTTCAATTGTTGAGAAGGAACAAAGAAATAAAAAAGATGGTCTGGGACCATCCTGGGAAGCAGTGGGTTTCCACCTTTTGCACCCTCAAACCAGCAAACAGTGAAAGAGTTTGCTTGGAGGAAAAAGCCACAGAGCACCATGTACCAGAGTAGCGATGTAGGCCACAGGAGGTTTCAAAGTGGCAGCAGCCACACCAGTTTCCAGAATGGCAGTGGCATACAGAAGCTGTTCCTCACAATCAGGTTCAGAGAGCTCAGCAATTCAGGCACTTGACCCCTACAGCCAAGAGAGAGGAAAGCCTGATTAATCTGGCAAACTGCTCCAGTTGGCAGCAGACCTTGGTGGCATCCATGTGATGCTGGTTTTAAGTGCAAGGAAAATGGACAAATTCTATGGTTAAGGCAGCTTATACCCTGACTGCAGAGGGCAATATCTAAATATGTGAGGGTGAAGTCAAGGGTACAATGGAAAACCCAGAAGTTTGAAAAAGCCAGGAATGTGGATCATCCAAGAAAAGCTGCAAGAACCAAACAGAATGAGTTTAAGAGAGAAGCTATGAGAAATGGAGCCCCTGGAAGTGCCACAGGGGTGGAATCACTCAAGCCTTGTGGAGTTTGCAACCAGATTGCTTCAGATGCTGAGCATAGAACTCCAAGACTTAATGTTTGCCCTGCTGGGTTTTGGCCTTGCTTTGGTTCCAATGCTTTGTATTCCTGTTTGTAATTTTTGGAATGGTAATTTTTATCTTGTGCCTTTGTGTTTTGAAAGTGTTTAACTTTAACTTGTTTTCATTTGTACAGAGGGTTATAGTTAAGAGTTTAAAATAGATCTCCGAAGAGATTTGAGACTTGGATTTTTCTGCAATGCTGAAACTGTTAGGATTGTGGCAACTCTTGCAAATGGACTGAATGTCTTTTGTATAAAGGATATGCATGAGTCCTTGTGGGGCCAGGGGTGAAATGTTATGGTTATGTTCCTGTGATCCCACCAAGTCTAATGTAATCATGACATGGATGTGGCTGAGTCTGGTGTTTGTGATTGATTTGTTCTCTAGTGCTGGGATTGGTGATGTGAGTGCTACACCCACCCAGGGGTGGAGTCAACATACAGTGTAAGGGCCAAAAGAAGGTATATTTTCCCTTTCTTGCCAGTCCACCATGCCACGCTGCCTTGGAGCCAACTGAGTATGGACTGAAACCCCCAAGAACTATAAAAAATAAACCTTGCCTTTCCAAATTTTAGGTATCAGATAGTTTGTCTCAGCAATGAGAAAAAAGTAACTAAGACACAGGGATCAAACTCATGACCTCACTCTTGCCAGGGAGGGGCTTGTGCCACTGAGCTAAATCCCCAGCCCTAAAATTTCTTTGCATCATTCTACAGTGCCAAACACATAGCGTATTCTGATTAAAATAAAGTGAAAGTGGAATGTAGGTAAGAATAAGCCATGTAAGCTTATTCACCAAGGAAACTCCCTGATTCAATCTCACTCCCAGTGCAGTGTTCTTTGTAAAGATAAATTTAATTTAGAAATTGCTAGCAGGTCATTCTTGAAAAACAGTGTAGACGTTACTAAGATGAAAAAAATCAGACAAGAAGTATAAGAAACTCTTGTATCTCCTGATGGTGAACAAAAAAGGTTTAAAACAAAAGTTGGGGTATCAGGTTTTAAAATCAACAATAAAATAAGTGCTGCCATTTGGAATCCTTTATTTAGACAGAAGAGTTTACACTTCATATCCCTTACTTAAAAGTAAATAAAAATATATTTGGCAATACAATGTTAATAAAGTAATATAGCATGACTATGGGGTGAATCTCTTTATCTTGAAAACAACTCCTACAGCAATCATCATTGTGATACCAACATTGATATAAAATTTTTTTTCAGGGCAAGAACTATAAAGTAGTATAAACAAAAATGGTTTATATGTACTTTGGATGGCAAAATCAAATTATGTCACTCACATTAAATGTGGGATGACTGAAAATACAGCAGATCCAATAATTGCTCAGTTGGGTGATAAAAATTTATTATAGCCTGCTATTTGGATCACTGAGAGTTTTAGCAACGCAAAAACAGGAAATGGTCTTCAATTGTCATAGGAGGATTTACTTAAGACTGATGGCACAGAATATTAAATCCTAAGTTTCCTTTCTGAGAAATATGTAAGAATGTAGTGAATAGTTATTTGTAGTATTTCACAACATTTTTGCCAGGATTACCAATTCTTGCATTATCAATTCATAATCTTCAGATTTCTCTCCTTGCTATAGTTCTTCTCAACTTAGTAGCTAGTGTTTTACTACAACCCAAATTTACAAAATCCTTCACTATTCAAGATTATAGATTACTAGGTGTATTCGCATATGTGAGTGAAAAAGCTCAAATTTCAGACTGAGTCCTTTTGGATTTTCCAAATGAGTTGGGGAGAGAACATTGCTTTAAGAGAGCATTCATAGTCAAAAACTTGAGTTAATGTTATTGTGTGGATGTTGCTTGTATTACAATCTGCATAATATGTTTTCCCCAAATTATGGAACTTATTAATCTTTGAACTATTAGCTAGCATTCTCAAAGTATCCTGGAAAGCTGCCTGTCTATGTAGTGCTTTAATCCAAGGTCTGAAAGGATAATATTACAAGATGATGTAACTATAAACCACTCGATATTCGTTTTCTGTTCTTGAAACTACAGATGCATGTGTACTTTATAAGCTAAGCAGGTAGATACAAATACTGAATAGTCAGCAGATGGTGAGAGTATCTTTGGAAGAATGTCCCGTAAACACAGGCTAGTATCATGTCACATCCTTCACAGTTCTATCTCCTTTCACATGTTTATGCACATCTGCAGGCTGTTAATCATGAGTGTGATTGCAGTCTGGGAGGATTCCAGCCTCAGTCTGAATCAATGTCTTTCATAAACTTAATGCATTTATTGTGAGTTTGGGAGTAAGGCCCATCTTGCACTTATTATACACACAATGTTCCATAAAATCTGCATACTTAGTAAATCCATACTAAACTATAATGACGTCAGACAAATTTAGGAATCTATGTAATATATCTGCTTATTTATCATAACATGAATATTAATAGTTCTGAAAAATGTAGCACTCTTATTTCAATATTTATCAGATATCTAATTATCTGTTTAACTTAACTTGGATTCCTTGGCAGGGAGAATCCAGCAGGAAGTTTTTGAAAAGAGGACTCCTTTGCAACATTAGTGGGAAATTGAACTTAGATTGAAGAGAGAGAAGTGTTGAATTACAGTGTATTCTCAAAGAAAGACTCAATGGATTTAAAAATGTACCTCTGGTTGGAATTGTGCCTTAGGGTTTTCCCACCTTAAGTCTATAAAGCTGGCTTTTGTAACTACAACTCCTACGTAGTACTCAGATGTAGGCTGCTCTTAGATAATTTAGAGAATGTCTTGGGTGAGCAGATTTTCTACAGCCAAGAGTAACTAGATGTATTTGTCTGAGAATTATCAGCCACCAACATTCACAGCATCTGTAAAAGTAAGAGCATTAGTCTGAAATGAAGAACACTATATCACTCACTGTACTACATTCATCTTCATTCTTTGTAACCTGATTTCTTCTTTCACTACTTAGCTTTGGAAAGATTTTCAAATATCACTGATGACTTTTTCAAAATTCATCTTTCTTAATGTTATAATTGAGTACCTAGATTTTGAAAAATCCTCTGCCCTTGGTTTGCACACTTAATTTACTTTGTATCCTTTTTGCTACTTTTTTTTTCCTCATTCTCATTTCACTTGTTATTTCTAAAAATATATTCATCTTCTTGCGATCTGAAATGGAGAGTGTTATTCACCTTGTCCACTTTTCCAGAATATTCTTTTTAATCTCCAAACATTTATTTGAGTTTTTTCCACATGAATGTCTCTCTCTGTTACCCCACAGAAACATATGAAAGCACTAATGAATTTTAAGATAGTAAAGCAATGATATATTATTAGTACTAAAATTAATGTTAATTACTACTAATCTTATGACTTGACATTATAAATAAAGCCAGAACAAGCTCCATTTCCCCATCAATGAGATTTTTTTTCTCTTAATATCCTTATTTATCTCAGTGGACCTTCTACCCTCTAAATAATCTCATCCTCAAATTGATTCCTTCTTATCCAATAACCAAACATTGAATATTGATTCTCTGTAATTACTTTCTTCCGATGGGTGTGGTGGCACATGCTTTTAATCCTAGCACATGGGAGCCTGAGGCAGGAAAATCACCACAAGTTCAAGACCACTGGCTATACAGTAAGTTTGAGGCTAGCCTGGGCTACATAGTAAGTTCAAGGCCAGCCTGAGGTGTACAGCAAATCCCTGTCTTGAAAAAAAAAAAAAGAAAGAAAGAAAGAAAAAGAAAAGAAAGAAAGGAAGGAAGGAAGAAAGAAAAGAGAAAATCCTGAAGTAATTAATTACTTTGTTCTGGTCATTTTGTCTTGAACAAAAATTATTAATATACCATAAAGATTTCTTTTGGCAAACCTTTGTAGTTTCCAAGCATTCTGTATATTAAAGTCACAATTTGGGAAATAAATCTTCCTCCAGTATATATTTAACATTACACTTCAGAGTCAAATATATCACCCAGTTTCCTCAGAGTCAAGCAAACACAATCCAAAATCATTAGTCTAATGCTAAGGACTTTTGAAGACATACTTTAGCAACTGTTATACAGTAGAAGTAACCTGCACACTAATCCTTATTTGCATGTCATAAGGCAGTTAAATTAAAATGTTTAGAAAATGCTATGCTTATAATTACTACTGTAAGAAAAAAAAAGAAATTGATAGGGAGTCTTGAAATAAAAGAAGTGTGGTTGTAAATTGTGTAGGTATCTTAGTTCAGGTTTCAATAAGAAATACCACAGACTCAGTGAATTACACAACAAAGATTTATTTTCCACAGTTGCGAAGGCTGAGAAATCCAAGATGGAGGTGTCAGGTACCTTTGTGTCCTCTGAGGAGGGTCTTGTGCCTGGTGTGCAGGTGGTCACCTTCCTGCTGTGTCATAACAAGGTGAGAGAAATGTTATCATTTTTGTGTCTTTTTTTATAAGGGCACTGGTGCTGTTAATGAGCATTCCACCCTCAAATCTAACTGCCTTCCAAATCTATCACTTTTGGAGTAAGATCAAAGTGGCCATTAAAGGCCCAATGTAAGAACTTGAATGGGGGCAAACATTTAGTCCATAGATGTAGAATTCACTCAGATGGTGACCACTGAGTATTGACCTGAAGGACACAAGAGTGTATGTCTTGTAGATACTGGCAGAAGGACACTGTGGGCAGAAGGAACAATAATTTCAAAGGTCCTGATAAGTACCTTGTGAAGCAGGTCACTGTACCCAGATTGCCAATTGTCTGAGTCTGGTAAGGCATAATAATCGCACACAATTTGCAAGAAACAGTTTTATTACTGACTGGAAGCAAGAGCCAGAAGCTTGAGATTCATTTTGAACTAGACCCAAAAGACTGGAAGACTGCCTGAGACATACGGAGTTTTATCTGCAGGTGCCATACTTGCAACACAGTGAAGGACCCCAGAAAGCAGCTCACCTTGAGTTTTATACCCACAGGGCTACACAACAAAATAGGCTAAGATATTGAAGGAGCTAAAATTTAATGAAATGGAGAATATTTTAAAAGAAAGAGGTATGGTTGTGGTGGGAGGTAACAAAAATAATAAAGTTTGTTTTTGGAAATGTTTCATTTTATGCACCATATTAATTATTCAATAGGTCACAAATTTCTGGTGGTAAAGTATGTGGTTTAATAACTGAATTTGAAATTCAGGGAAAAGAGGGTAGAATTCTGAGTTTAGGAGATTCTAGCTCATATATTGTTTATAAATCTTAGTGATTGAAATTATACCACCTCTGAAATAAAGGATAAAACCCCAGTCTGCATAGTTTTTGAAAGCCAAATGCCAAATTTATTTGAAAGAGAAGACACAGATCACTTGTATCGATGCTGGTAATTGTTCAAGTAAGATGATGTTAATTTACCAGGTAATTTAGACTCTGGGTGGGATTGGAGACTATTAGTGACACACCTAATCTTTCCTTTCAATTATTTCATAAATATTTACAAGTATCTTTTTTTATTCTATGTAAGTTTTCAAAGTCTAAAGAAAATGACATTTACTGTTGTTCTCTCTGTACTCTTAAGACATAAAGTTTCAGTTAAAATAGTTGCTTCTCTATTCAAAAGCAGTCCACCTTTAAAGTTTCAATTTTAATTATCTTATTATAATTCTATGCAGCATAATTTCTATCCAATATCTGTAATGTCAGAAGGCTTACTATTAGAACTACATATTTGTCAGTTATCAAAAATAATACTGCTTGGTTGAGTACAAATTTATGAAGAATCTTAGTCAGCAAGTCTCAAGGATATTTACATAGGGTTCATGCATGCTATTGGCCTTAAACTCAAAATTTGGAGTTTGCACCTCAATTTTTTTAAAAAATGCATTCTACTTTAGAATTTCTAAGTTTAAGATACTTTTCATTTTTATTAGTCACACCTTGCCTCCCTTTAACTTAATCTACCACTACCAGTGAGCCCTTCAGTGGCAAAATTTTTTTTTAAATCCTCTTTATTTTGTTGATCCTGTAAATGTTTAAAGATAGATGGCTATCATGTTCCTCCAACCAATATGTAGCCTCATCATTCTTTTCTTTTGCAGACTAAACATTCCAGTTTTTTTCTAAACATTCCTTATGTGACACCATGTCTAGCCCTTTTACTATCTTGGTTGCCCTATGTATTCGCTCCAATTTGTCAATGTCTCTCCTAAAGAATGGCAAACCAAAACTAAACCTAGCACTTTAGAATGCCTCAGATCAGTGTATATTGGAGTAGAAATTTTCACCTCAGTATTCCAATCACTCAAACTGATTACAGTAGCCTGTCTTAGCTTACTGTTGGCTTGCAAATAACTCCTATTGAATCTCTCCACTGACTTATAGTCAACTAGCATAATGACTATATTCTAATATAGAAGAAATTGAATTTTCATGCAGAGGTGAAAGAATCTACACTTGTACCCTTAAATCTGCTTTTATTCCATCTTTACTTTGTAATATTTAATAATAGTCATTAGTTATTTGAAAATTCAGTACAAGTTAAAAGTATAAAAATCATTGTTATCTGAAATAATTTGAGCATCAAAACAAATGAAAACAGTCATTACTAAAATTATAAAACTTAAGGTCAATGCAAAAATCATTTCTTAAAGAAGATATGTACATTATAAAATGCAAAGCTTATAGTTTGTTTGTAAAGCCGTAATTCAAATCCAAAAGTCTTTTAGGTGGTAAACAGAGAAAGAAGACATTAATGCATGCAAATTTTGTATCTTTGAATAAACAAAGAACTCAATATTGTTTTTTATAAACTCATTAAAATGAGTTTGAATGTTGGTAAAGTACAAAATAATAGTGAGATAACTAGGTATTTATTAAGAATTATTAAATCATACACTTACAATGAGTAAATTATACTACAATAAAGATTGAAAAACACTTGACAGGAGACTTGTATTCAAAAAATAAAATGAACTCCAAGATTTTATTTTAAAAACTTCAAAATGAGCAAAATATTATGAATACATCTATGATCAAACCATATGTACAAATGGCAAATAAACACATCAAATGAAGGCATTAGTCACCACAAAAAGAAAATCCAAACAACGATAAAGCATCACATCATTAGCAAAATGGCCAAAATAAAGTAAATAAAATTGAAAACACAGACTTAGCAAAAATGCAGAGCAACTGAAACGCTTATTTTTGCTGATGTGTATACAGTACGTCATAGATATCTTGAAAAATTGCTTTGTAAAAATTATGCCCATATGGAGACCTGTACGTTAGTTAGACATGAATTTCAGCAACAGTATTTCTAGGCATTCAGTGCAACAGTGTTGAGACTTATGTCCACACTAAACGTTCTATAAAATCTTTTATTGGAGGAGTATATATTATTACCAAAACTGGAAGTGGTAAAGATATTCTTCAATAGGTGAATCTGCAAACAAACTATGGGAAACCCACATAAATGAGTGCTGTTCAGGGAAGAGAAGGAATGAGTTATCAAACTGCACCAAACACTAGTGAATTTTTAAATGCATGTTGTTAAGCCAGAAAAGTCAACTTGAAAACACTACCTATTTTATTATCCTACTTACATGACATTCTGAAAGATGCAAACCACTATACACAGGCCAATGTTTGATTCAAATTTAGGTAGCAAGGATAATTAAATAAATGCAGAACTTGTGGAATTTGCCTGTAACTTACGAAAATGATACGACACTGAATGTTTGGCAAATCTCAGTAGCAGGCAACATAGTGTTGATCTCAATGAACAAAAACTTTAAATCACTTAAGACATCAGAAATTTTCAGACTTTTAGGCAGAATGTGATAAAATATTTCAAACGTGTTACAAATGCATGCCATAGCCTCTCTGAAGTGGGTGAATAAGATGTTATAACCTGAGTAATATTAGAGACAAGAGACGACTTAAGGCTAAGGCCCGAAAGAAGTGTACACAAAAACTATTACCCAGTTAACAAAGCTGTTTTACAAATTAATAATTCTGAAATCACTATACTGAAACATACTCATTAAATGTATAGGTGGAAGATGCTGGGAATCAAGTTTCTCCTTAATACAATAGGAGGCTACAGATAAGCAAAGCAGGGGACTAAATAATTCCTGTGGCAATAAATTATAGAAGAAGACATCAGTGTGGAATCATGCTTAGCGTAATATACATACAGAGTTATGCATAGAAGTATTTGTAGACATCTGTATGTGCAAGAATTAGTAGACTTCTATTTTTCTTCTGTCAGTGGAGAGGACCTATATTATGCTACAATAACAATAGGAACAAAAAATATATTTTTATTTCATATGCTATGATCCAATTAAAGGTACAGCGTTCCTTAAGAAAGCTATTAAATCTAAGACAGAGAATATACAAAATAAACTCAGAATATTTTGTAATACCAAAAAGCAAGAAAGTCAAGAAAAAGAAAGAAAATCTATTACCGGGAGTATTCAAAGGGACACAGGAGCCAGCTAAAAGAGCTCTCAGTGTCTAAAATTTGAACAATAGAATCAAGATAATGTCATATTGGATTATAACATGAAGTATAAAATAAATATCCACGAACCCATGCTGATATTAAAAATAGTTAATAAATCAATTAATAGAGATGAAGTACCTTGTTGAAATAATTTCTAAATATGTAGCTACTTCCTCATGAAAATATGAAAGTTAATATCCTATTGTCCAAATATAAACTGCATAGTAACTTCTTCCCAAAAGGAACAGCATGAAAAGAACAAACGAGAAACCTTGTAATGAAGAAATTCAACAAGCAGTATACCACTCTATGAGGAATAGTAAATCATGCTAATAAACTGTATCTTGATATATAATGAGAACCGATGCATGTCTGGGTTTTCTTTTCTCAAACACAGTAGTCAAATCTAACCACGAGAAAACCATCACGTAACCAAAATTGGAAAGCAATCTATAAAATTTCTGACCAGTATTGCTTAAAACTGTCAAGGTTATCAAAAGCAAGGACTAGACTCTAGAAGACCTGAAGGAGACGTGGTGGCTGAAGGTAATGTGACAGCACAGTCGTCTCCCTCCCAATAAAAGGCATCAAGTAAAAAGTAAGAAAAAACACATAAACTATTGATTTAAACTAAGAATAAGGCAGTCATACTGGTTCATTAGTTGTGACAAATATCCCAAATAATATATTAACAATAGAAGAAAATAGATGTGTGTATTTTGGAATTCCTGTACAAAGTTAACGTTCCTTCAAATTTAAAACTTATCTGAAATGAAAGTATATTTTAAAATGTCCATGTGAATATTCATATCAGCTTTATTCATTAACACCCTACACGGAAACAATCCAAATGGCCTTCAACTGATAAATGGATAAACTCCTACACAATCAAATACTGCTTGTCAATAAAAAGGAGCATACCACAGTATGCTTGTTCTCAGAATGAATTAAAGGAACCATACTGGAAATGCTACTTGTTATACAAGTCAATTTATATGTCATTTTTGAAAGGCTAAACTATAGGAATGGGAAATAGATCAACCATTGCCAGGGCTTGCAATGAGGAAATTGACTAAAAAGCTATAGAATAGAATACTTTTTTTCAGATTACCACACTTCTACATCTTGATTATGCCAGTGGTTTGTTACATGGGTGAATGAATTTTACATACTGCTCACAAAAGAGTACATTTTATTCTAAAGCATATCTCTGTCAAAACATTTTTAAAGGATGAGTGTCAGATTAACTGGATATCCAGGTGTGCTGGTGCACACCTGTAATCCCAGCACCCTGAAGGCTGAGGCAGGAGGATCACCATGAGTTTGAGGCCAGCTGGGGCTGCATAGTAAACGCAAGGCCAACCTGGATTACATAGCAAGGCCCTATCCCCCACTCTCCACCCCCGCAAAAAAGTAGAATGCATATTTTTCAGATAGAGAAAGAGAAAAAAATCAGGAAAATAAAAATATTTCACTCTATTATCTTTTTTTCCTTTCTGCTATTTTTGTAGCAGATATCTCCTGGTAAGAAGTTGTCTTATTTTTTCTTCATTTGAAATTTATTTGTTTTGGCTTTATTCTTAAAAACAATTTTGCTTATTATACATTTATGAGTTTATATGTTTTTCTTTCTGAATTTATTTTACTGCTTTCTATCTTCATAATTTCTGATAAAATGTCCCTGATTCATATCAGTGGTCCACTATACAGATTTATTATTTGTCTATGCCTGACATCAGTATTTTTCTCTATCTTCAGTTTCATAAAGTGTGATTTTAAACCCTGTAAAAGTGATTTTTCTTGACCCTCTCCCCATCTCTTTGAGGAATTGTTGAGTTTCTTCAACCAGATATTTTACCAATTTACAAGGACCTTAACAATTATTGCCATTTTAGCTCCTTTCTTTCTTCCCCTTTTGACATTCTGTTTGCACATGTAGTAGACCTTTTGATATTTTCCCATAAGCTTTTGGGTGCTCCATTTATTTTTCTTTCAGGCTGGATAACTTTTGTTCCTCTATGTTTTGAGCTCACTCATCCTTTCCACTGTCATCCTTTTTATGCCATTGACCCTATTGGGTGAAATTTCCATTTCTGATATTGAACAAAATAAACTGCCCATTGGCTTTATGTTTTTAAACTTTGTATTTTTTCTGCCAAAATTAACTGAATTCAACCATTCACTTAAAGTTATTTTCTAATACCATTAAAGTGTGGTATTATTTACTGCCTTTGTTCCTTAAGAGTGAGTGTAAGCACAAAGTACTATAAACAGTAGCTTCAACAAGAGAAATGTACTGTCTAAGATGTTTAGGTTAGAAGTCCAAAATCAAGATGTCAAAAGATTGGCTCCTTTTTTTTCATTCCTCTCATCTAATGTCCAGTAGCCTCAGGCATTCCTTGGTTTAGAGATGTCATTCTTCATGTGCCTCTGTATCATTTTCCCTCGATGTGTGTTTTGGTGTGCAGCTTTTAATTTTTCATACAGACAGAATTATACTAAAGTTCACCCTAGTGATTTCATTTTAACTTGATTATCTCAAAGACCCTATTTTTCAAATAAACTCACATACACAGGTACTAATACTTAGGGTTTTGACCTATTTTATAGAGACACAGTTCAATCCGAGACAGTTGTTTTAAACATCCTACTTGATAATTCTGATATTGAATGGTCTTTTGGAGTGGATTTGGCTAATTATCTTTGCCCTTGAGGGTGGGTGACATTTTTGTTTCTTCTTGTTTCTCTTGTTTTTATGTGTGTATCGACTCATGGACGGTTTATGGTTTGGTTTACAATTAAATACCATTTTCTTTCTTTTTCAGTTTTGTCATTAGAAGATTTTTACACTGACATCCAAATCTCTTTCTTTTCATTTCTAAGTCTATATATTTCTTACTTTTTAAATTTATTTAATTTGTACATTAAAACCAAAAAATTGTGCATATTAATGG
Source organism: Dasyprocta punctata (assembly GCA_004363535.1). NCBI lineage: Eukaryota > Metazoa > Chordata > Mammalia > Rodentia > Dasyproctidae > Dasyprocta > Dasyprocta punctata. The sequence goes on from RJWM01005604.1 coordinate 76,385, forward strand.
AGTATCACGTGATGGTCACCATGTCAAGTAATTCTCATAGGGTTAAACTAACTGTATCTTCAAATATTTATCATTTCTTTATTCTTTTATTAAATATTGCTTCTTTTAATGTAAAGAAATTTTAGAATGAGTCCTAGCCATTACATAACTTGCATAACTTGTTATAGAAGAACTCTGGCTTTTGACCTAATGTGGTGGAAAATACTATTTCTTTTGGGGAGAAATTAATTTTGTTCAATTATAACTTTAAATCTTTCTTACTCTCTGGTGTGTAGTTCGAATTTGAAACCTTTCAATGTTTTTCATACATGCATGATTGCATGGTCAACCTGAGATTTGGCAGATTTTGTATGCAACTTAATGTATACTCTTCCCCTTCAATGTCCTCTTAGCATTTTCCCTTTGCTCTCTGTTTCCATGGTTCTGACCCCTCATATCTCTATACCAAAGGATAGTGGGTTCTCTATTTCTACTAGAATTTTAGTCATCTATACCCTAGTGCTCAAGGATGCGTCCTATACACAAGAAAAAGCTAGAAAACAAAATGAAATTAAACAAACTCAGGAAGCTACACACTATGTGTCCATAACTATTCAGAGTTTTGACTCTGGATTGTATTTGCCTGTTTTGTTGTTGTCTATCTTTGTTTTGTCTTCAGATCCTTTAAGTATTTATGGTTGTAATATATTTTTTCCATAGCTTAGTTATCTCGTGGTTTACTAGTTTGGAAGAATTGGAGCAAATAGTCCTTAATTACTTTTGCATTCAGAAATATATTTCAAAGCCGGGCGTGGTGGCACACGCCTTTAATCCCAGCACTCGGGAGGCTGAGGTAGGTGGAGCGTTGTGAGTTCGAGGCCCACTTGGGCTACAACGCGAGCACAAGGCTGGCCTGAGCTACATAGTTAGACCCTGCCTCAAAAAACCAGGACCGGGAGTTTGGCTCAGTGGCTTAAGCGCCTGCCCTGGCAGGCGTGAGGCTGTGAATTTGATCCCTGGTGCCGCAAAAAAAAAAAAAAAAAAAAAAAATATATATATATATATATATATATATAATATAGTTCAAAATTTATCAGTCATTTTCAGAAATATTTAGTTTGTGTAATAGTGTGTATTTTGGTGTGTGTTGAGAAGAGGTAGCATGAACCTGAACTCTTTATGCATCAAGTTGATCTGCAACATTGAAATATTGGTATTACATATGTAGTATTCACTTACGAAAAGTAATATGACTAGAAATTCATAAACAGTTTAAACACTCAAAAATAAAATCCAAGCGGTGGTATTTTATACTATAACCCAATCTTTCCTTAAATAAAAAGTAAAAGATGTTTAGCCTAACCGTAATAGTGAAAAGCAGTCATATGAAAACATAGAATTCTGCCATAGTTATTGCAGAACAAAATTTATAGTTTTATGTGTTATAATTAAATAAAACAATGAAAATACAATGAGAATTTATAAAAGTGTAAAGTGCTAATTAAAGTATATGCAAGCAATTTAAATTCACAAAAAATAGAATTTACCTACTTTATTAGATAAAAACTAATGGACACCATTGTAACTACATTAATCCATAAAATAGAAAGAAAAAGCAAATATGAAAAATTGTGAATGAGAAGAAAAGTATAACTGTTCAAAATGTAAAAATAGGACCGGGGATATAGCTCAGCAGCACTGCACCTGCCTGGCAAGCAGGAGGTCCTGAGTTCAACTCTCGGTACTCCCCTGCAAAAAAACAGTACAAAATTACTTTAAAGATGAAAGTTTTTAAGCCACAAGGAAAGGTTGAATAAATTCCATGCTAAACAATTTTTCAGAACAAAATACAAAGTATGAGTAGCTTTGAGTAGTGCTCAAAATTCATTTGAGATAGATCCATAAGTCTATTTTATTGCCAAATTGCCTACGTTTTACCATTTTTATTGGCAATAGTACAACCGGGAGAGCAGGAAGATAATTATAACAATTCACACTGGTAATTGATTAGGAGCCAAAGACAAAGAACAAGGCTACTGAATCTAAGATGGATAGTTTAGGAAATGATATTAAGGACTTGAGGGCTGGAGATGGTGCGACCGAGGGCACATGAAACAGAAAAAGGAAACCTACAGTTAAAGTGAAGGTGTTTCACTACGACTGGTTGCATCCATTTACCTATGAAATGCTACAGTTTATCCTTCCTTATAACTGAGTAGTACTCCACTGTATAAAAATACCACCTTTTTAATCCATTCCTTCGTTGATGGGCATTTGAGTTGTTTCCAAGATTTAGCTACTACAACTGTGCTGCTGTAAACACGGATGAACATATATTGCTGTGGTGTAATGTTTTTAATTCTTCTGGGAAAATACCCCCAAGGGATGTAGCTGGGTCAAATAGGACCTCAAATCCTAGTTTTCTGAGGATTCTTCACACTGATTTCCACAGTGGTTACACTAGTCTACACTCCCACTGAGAGTGGTGGATTCCTTTTTTTCCCACAGCCCCACCAGCATTTGTTATTGATTGATTTATTGATGATAATCACTGTTTCTGGGGTGAGATGGAATCTCAGTTTTATTTTAAGTTGCATTTCTCAAATGATCAATGATGTTGAAAATTTTTTCATGTATTTACTTGCCACTTATACGTCTTCATTTGAGAAGTATGTATTCATCTCTGATGCACATTTTTGGACTGAGTCTTTGAATTTAGAGGGTCTGATTTTTTTCAATTCTTTATATGTTCTAGATAGAAGTCCTGTGTCTAAGGCTAAAATTTTTTCCCACTATGTGGGTTTTGTTTTCACTCTGTTGGTGATTTCTTTCGAAGTGAAAAATCTTTTTAATAAGATGATATTCTAGCTGTTGATTCTGTTGAACTAATTTCCATGCAGTTTGGTTTATGTTCAAGAACTTTCTGTCTACTCCTATGTCTTCAAGATTTCTATGTACCTTTTCTTCCAGTAGATTTACTGCTTCTGTTTTAATATTTAGATCTTTGATCCATTTTGACTTTAGTTTAGTGCATGGTGATAGACATGGGTCTAGTTTTAGTCTTCGGCATGTGAAAAGTCAATTTTTCTAGCACCATTTATTAAAGAGACTATCTTTCTTCCTGGGAATATATTTTAACCCTTGGTTAAAGACAAGGTGACTGAGTTTGTTTGTAATTCTGTTTGCTTCTTCTAATCTGTTCCACTGATCCTCAGATCTGCCTTTTTGCCAGTACCATGCCAATTTTTATCACAGTAGCTTTGTAGTATAATCTCAAGTCAGGGATTGTGATGCTTCCTGCCCTGCCTTTATTACCCAAGATTGCCCTTGCTATTCTAGGTCTCTTCTGCTTACAAATGAATTTTAGGAATGTTTCCTTTAGATATGTGATGTATGCTAAAGGTATTTTGATTGGGATTGTATTAAATCTGTGTAACAGTTTTGAGAGTATGGCCACTTTCACAATACCCAAAATCTACAACAGATATTGTGAAAGGGAAAGAAACAGCTCAAAAGTAAAGAACAACTGGGATAGGTGAAAGGATGAAAGAAGGATGGAAAAGGAAAAAATATATATATATGTATGTTCAAATGATAGCTAACATAATTACACTACTGATTTCTCTTAGTTCATTGAAAAAAAGCTCTGTACTTATATTGTTCAATTTATTATGCAAGCCTGTATCTTGTAATCTGAACAACTTTGAAGATAACAATACGCAATATAGTAACCATTGTCAGTTTCATATTAGCTTGTTTTTGAAAGTGTGTACCTTTGTTTTTATTGTTTTTTGTCTTTAAAATAAAATAAATAAAATTTAAAAAATAAAGAGAAAGTGTTTTAAGGTAAAATGGAAGCATTCCTGGAAAATCATGAAATTCGCATAACAATGTCAGGATCAAGGTTTAAAAATTACTAAAGATTAAAGTCATTGGTGGAAAAAGTTCTAGAAACTTTTTAGAGACTCATGAATGAGGATTTTATAGATATCTGTGTTGGTAACAGAATTGGAGATAGAAGCAAAAATGTTTTTAATCAGATGCCAGTGTTATTTTCAAATACCAGTGATTAATCTTAAATTCCTTAGAGAACAAAATGTGAAAAGAGAATATGGAACCTAAGGATCCATCACACAGGAACAGGAGTATACTTTCTTTAATAATGATAGTGATGACAATGACAATGATGATGATGATGATAATAATAAAAGAGTAGTCGAGAAATAATAGAACTATGAAGGAAAGAGCAGGAAAAAGCTTGAGCAGTCTCTATTTGAGGTATATGAAGTTGTTACCTCTATGAAAGTAATATTATCATTGGGTGGCAGGGAAGGGAGTACTAGTATCAATTGTCCTTAGAGTCTCTTAAACTTATTGTGGTTGAGGGTCTCTCAAATCACTTTACTGGTGTGAGGAATAGAGGGTTATCATTAGAAACTACAACTTGTCACTTAAAGCCAACATTTTTATGGCCAAGTTTCAGAAGACAAACTCTAGACTTCAACTAGCAAATGTACAGTTGCACATTTCTGTTTTCAACCCAATGTGTGAGCTTTATTAAAAGCCAAAATACATCCTCAGATTAAATGAAATTTCCTCTAAATTCTTAAGGTTTCTTCAGCATCTACTCTTAAAATCTTCATGGTTTTAAAATAGAAACAGCAAGCCGGGCGTGGTGGCACACGCCTTTAATCCCAGCACTCGGGAGGCTGAGGTAGGTGGAGCGTTGTGAGTTTGAGGCCCTCTTGGGCTACAACGCCAGCGCAAGGCCGGCCTGAGCTACATAGTGCGACGCTGCCTCAAAAAACCAGGGCTGAGGAGTTTGGCTCAGCAGCTTAAGCGCCTGCCCTGGCAAGCGCAAGGTTGAGTTCAATCCCCAGTGCCGCAAAATAAATAAATAAATTAATTAATTAAATTAAATAGAAACAGCAAACGTGAAAGTGATACAGGGTAAAAAGTTTTGTTTCCTGACCTATATGAATCAATAACTAATCAGTATAACCCTGATCAACACTTAAGTGCTGTTGGTTGAGTGAAATAAAACCATTTCTATTTACTACAGTGGAAAATAAAAAAGAGTTTAAAATATCCAGTTAACTTCATACTGTATGGCAAAGTACCTGAAAAGCATTAATCAGATTATAGAAATATTATTAGTTTTATTCTAATCACTATTGAAACTTCCTATTTCTAAATCATGCACATAGCAAAATAGTGGAACCTCTTAGTTACTCAGTAATCCATTCTGACAGGGCAATAGTTCATTTACTGAAGCTTTCCAAGCCAAAACTAAACTTGAACATGTTTTTTTCAAATCAAAAGATGTATGAACACTTTAATTTGCTTTTTACTATGATTAAGAGAAGTGGTATGGCTGAAATGGCATGCAGTCCTGGCATCAGACCATAGCCATGAGCAAGCAGAGACCCAAGTAGTACAAACAGAAGAAAATGGCTTTTCTCCAAGCAGCAAATTTCCTTGAAACATATTCTCTCAGAGAATATTAAAAAGAACTGAAATGTCTGGTTAGTGTTTAGATCACCTCATAGGATCTCACATGGAGGCTACAGGTTGTGTATAGTAGTAGTTATATTAACAGATTCACTGGAGATTTCAGTCTTGCCTACACTCATTGTTTTGTCCATCACTCAAAGATCTCAGATGACTGCATTTACAGGACCACTGTGAGACCTGCACTGCTACACGACTCACAGGGAGAGAGATTTTGTAGTTTAAAAGCCAAAACCCAGCAATATTTATGAGATGAATCTCTGTTCCAAAGCCTTAAAACGTCATACATGCCTTAATTGTGAACTGTCAGACAGACAAAGCCTAAGAACTTTTAAAACTTGACTATTTGACAGTCATTTCAGCTACATTTAGAAAGTGTTTTATGAAACTTGGTCATGTGTAGTATCAGTCATGAAATGTTGTAGCCATCCTGTGTATATTTTGGTATAGCAGTGAATTGTCATCACTCTACTAAAATAACATTTTTAAATTTTACCAATGTATGTATTTCAATGCAGTAATATTTTACTCATATTCTAGTGGCAGGAAAAATTCTTACTTCCTTCCAAATTAATTGTTAGCAATTTTTTCCTGGTCTTAGAGATTAAGCACAGAATCTTCACATAAGCTAGAATAGAATGCAGTTATGGAGCTGATCTCACCAACTTCCACCTAAACTGACAAATCCTCAAAAGCTATGTATCACCACTTTTTAACTTGAACTGAGAATTCCAACCAGGAGCAGCAGGAGAAAAGCCAAGTGAATTTTAATGCCTAATAGTTATTACCCCAGGAAGCGTTGGCTGAAGAGCTGGGCTTGGAGCCAGGCAGTCTTCAGATACCAACAATACACACGGAAATCGTGACTCAGATTTTCAGTATAGCATACAGGAGTATACAGTAAAGTTTGCAGATAGCTTTTCTGGAGACCTAAGTTAAGATTGGTTTGTGTCCAATTAAAATTTGAGAGAAATCACTCTAGTTCATCTATGAGTTCTCACACTGATGAGACTAGATTGTCTTTGTATGGTATCCAAAAAATGCACATCATAACCCATGCTTTCCCCTGAAGCAATTATAAGCAAAAAGCAATTATTTATGTATGAAATTTCTTGTTTTAAATACGAGTATTCTTTTGTGGAAAAGGATATTATTTGATTATCACATTATTAATTTGAAATATAGTACTAAAATCAATTTCTAAATAAAGAACATACCACATAAAGACTCAGTAATACAGATTAAAGGACATTTTTCCCTCTTTGAATTGTGAACCTGATATACCTTTAAGCAACCCTAATAAGATATACAAAGAAGTAAATATATATTTATATTTATATTTGTATTATGTGTATTTATATGTACTATATATTATATATGTATTACAGTATTTAGTTTTAAAGATTTTGGATAAAAAAAATTAAAAGAAAATGATGCAAACATTTGAAAACTACTGTTTATTTTTAAATTCTGTAAAAAAAAATATCATAAGCAAAAGTGGAAGCTGAATGATAATCAAGAAATAATATGTTAACTCAGGAGAGGCAGAATGATTGTGCCCTTAATATTCAAAAGCATTTACAATTCATTGAGAAAAAAATTCCCAAAAGCAGAATCACAGGCAAAGGAAATAAATAGGTAATGAAAAAAGATGCAAACAACTAACAAGTACAGGAAAAGATGCTGATCAAGTCATATAATTAAATAAATGCATACTAAATGTAATATTGTCAATCTATCATGCTGAAAAATAAAAATAGGTATTTTATTACTACCCTAGCAATTGGAGCAGTCTTCATGAAAAGCATTTTGTCAACATCAAATTTTTAAATACTTAAAAATTTTGACCCAAATTTCCATTGTTGAAATTTTTCTCTATAAGTACTACCCACTGCTACACAAATGGCGTATATACAAGAAGCAACCAGACTTATTTCAATTATATCAACAAAAAAGTGGAAAAGAAATAAAATATCACTTAAGGATTACTCTTTAAATAGGTTATGGCACATTCATATATCAGATTTCAAAGCAACAATTAATGCATTAACAGGAAAATATGTTGAATATATCATTGCATTAAGAAGCTATTTGAAAAGAATATAAACTGCAATTCTAACATATAATTCAAGTTGCAATAGTACTTTGAGAGACACAGGCATGCATGCACACTTGTGTGCCTGTTTGTTCAAAGAGAGAAAAACCTACTCATAACAGTACCTTCGGGGATTGAAAATGAGAACATAGTGAAACTGAGTTTTTTATTTACTTGTTTTGATTACTTAAGCATCTCTCGTACAAATATTTTCATTTTATACTCACAACTTATTTTTAAAAGGTATTCCACTTCATTTCCAAGTACACATACTATGTTAATACAAAAAATTAACCATCCTAGAATATGCTCAAAATTGTTCTTGTCTTTCTTTTCAGTTTTCCCAAGGAACTTTCTTTTTCTTCCTTCCTTTCTTCCTTCCTTCCTTCCTTTCTTCCTTCCTTCCTTCCTTTCTTTCTTTCTTTCTCTTCCTTCCTTTCTTTCTTTCTTTCTTCCTTCCTTCCTTTCTCTCTTTCTTTCTTTCTTTCTTTCTTTCTTTCTTTCTTTCTTTCTTTCTCTTTCTTTCTTTCTCTCTCTTTCTTTCTTACTGGAATTGAACCCAGATCTTTGTGCCACACTACATTGCAAATGTCTTATATAATGTTTCTTTCAGAAAGATCTACATATATCTTTAAAGAGTAGTATTAGAAAAAAATTGCTGCAATGCAATCACTCAAAATTCCAAAATATTAAAGTCTTGCAATAAATAATTTTGAAACATGATAAAATATTCTTTGTAATATGTAAATGACCTGCTTGCCTGTCAGGAAACTTAACTGCCAGAAAGTGTTATTCAGCACATGATTTAACAAACTCTAATAAGCACTGCATTCTGCAACCACTGTGTATGAACTGTCAGATGTGAATATCAATACTTGCAAAAGCCCTAAAAATTCTTTGTTTAAAATAACAATTTACAGCCGGGCGTGGTGGCGCACGCCTTTAATCCCAGCACTCCGGAGACTGAGGTAGGCGGAGCTCTGTGAGTTCGAGGCCCGCTTGGGCTACAACGTGAGCACAAGGCTGGCCTGAGCTACACAGTGCGACCCTGCCTCAAAAAACCAGGGCTGGGAGTTTGGCTCAGTGGCTTAAGCGCCTGTCTGGCAGGTGTGAGGCTGTGAGTTCGATCCCCAGTGCCGCAAAAAAACAAATAATAAAATAAAATGAAATAAAATAAGAACTTACAAATAATACAGGTAAAAATTTGTGTTTCTTTGGAGAAATAGAATATTCTGTCCAAAAAAGAAAAAAATAGACGTGCTGGTGCACCCTCGTAATCCTCACACTGCAAGTATGAGACCACCCTGTGCCACATAATGAGTTCCAGGACATTTTAAACCACATAGTGAGACCCTATCTCAATAAGTAAATAAATAGATAGATAGATAGATAGATAGATAGATAAGCAATGAAGTATACTAGAAATGTTAGTCAATACACATTCAGATTTCAGTGGTTAAAAACTGAGTACAAATAATGAGGTCAATTATCTTCAATGAGATAAAGATATTCCACATTTTTCTAAACATTTTAACAGAAAACACAGAATAATTTGACATCTAAGTTGGATATTGATTTTTTTGGTTTTTCTCTATTTCCTAATCCTTATTGCTAGCCATATTTTGGGAAATCGTTAAAAACTGAGTTTTTTTATTAACATACATTAACTCAACCTATTAATGAAAATGCAGTGTGGTATTTTAATATCCACACAGTGTGCACTCATCAAGTCAGGATAGTTAACATTTGTCTTTGGTCCTTTCTTTATGTTTGAAAGCTTTGAGCTTGTCTTTGCTAGATCTTTGTAAAATGCATTATAGTTTTGTTGTGAATTGGTAGTCACCCACTGTACTGTAGAACCTTCTGTAGGTGTTTTGGCACCAACTATCCAACCTTCCTTTTTCCTTACTTTTCTGACCCTTCCATCAGGAAGCAATCACTTTAAAATTCCCCCAATGAGAGCAAAAATATGTTTGTCTTCCCGTGTCTACCATATTTCACTTAACATGATGTCCTCCAGTTTCACCCATTTTGTTGCAACAGGATTTCATTCTTCTCACTGGTATCCATGGACAAAGGGATAAGGCAAATTGAATATATATATATATATATATATATATATATATATCCCTTCATCTATGGGTTAGCATCTAGGTTAATTTAAGGTTGATTCCATATCTGAACTATTGATAATAGCTCAATAATGATGGGATTGAAAATATATCTTTGATATTATGAATCACTTCCTTTTGACATAGTATTCATAATAGCTACAAAAAATACCTACAGGTAAACTAAGTGAAGAAAGTAAAAAAAGCTTTTCATTGAAAATTACAAAATACTAATGAAAGAAATTAAAGACAAAAAATAAAAGAAGAAAGAACTCTTTCATGTTCATGAATTGGACAACTTAATACCATTAAAATGTTTCTACTACTCAAGACAATTTACAGATACAATGCAATCCTCATGAAAATGCCAGTGACATTCTTCACAGAATAAGAAAAAACTCTTAAAATTTATATAAAAGTAAAAAGAACCCAGAATTGCTCAAAGCATTCTTAAACAAAAGAAAATGTTATAGGTACCACAATAACTAATTTCAAGACATACTACAGAGACATAGAAATCAAAACAATATGGCATAAAATCAGAATTGTAAATCCAAGTCCTGGGACCCACATGTATCAGGAGCAGAAGAAATTATGTCACATACAAAGCACCATAGTAAATGATTTCTGAATTTTAAAATATGATTTTTCTTTCGTTTTTGTCTCTATTACATTAAATTTAAATGAAACTAGAAAGAAAAAAAGGTGTGCTTTAAAAAATTGTTTGTATTTCTGTTTTCTTTCACAAATACACATGAGTCAACCTAAGTATTCAACAAATTGATTTCCATCTCTAACAAGATGACACGCCAGAAAATGTTGATGGTAAAAGACCTTGGCCTTCTAGAATCAACAATTTAGGTCAGAGCTCTATTCCTCCCCTTATAAGACATCTCACTAAGCTAGTTTTCTTATCCAAGAAACAATTATTTATTGAGTACTACTACATACCAAGCATTTGATATAATACCCTCCACACAAGTTTATTGGAGGGATTTAGTATCATAAAGATTATTGATAAAGCACTGAACATGCTGTCTGGCACACAGACCACATTCTATGCACGATAGCTACTGTAATTTTATCGTAGGAAGGGATTTCATCCTTGCAATCATAAATATTATATACGGCCTCCCCAAACGATTTCATCCCCTTCTCTGACAACCTGTAATGGATCTTTGGAACATTAAATCTAAACATTTCAAAGTTGTTCTATTTTTTTTTTCAGTGCATTGTGTCTCTTTGAACAATAAATTTAAGATTATTCTTCATGCCATGAAACTGATTTCTCCATCAAATGCGTTAGCTCCCTCCCCATGCTCTGCCACACAGTGTCACTGTATGTTTGGAATAATTGAATTCAGGGTCAAGAGGCAGTTCTTACTGAATAATGCTTATCAAGCACAGCATGCTTGTTTGAACACTTACGCTTTTTATAGAAAGTTTCATAGGCTCAAAATTCTTTTTCTTCAGCAAAACCTGAGACAATGAGAAGTATTCCCACAAATCTAACACTTTTGAGTTCTCTTATGTCGACCCAGAAATAAACTTTGCTACACTTTGATGGTGAACACTGAACCAAGGCTGTCATAAAAAGGTAGCATTTAAAGTGTCAAATATTTGCATTCTTGGGAATAAACTTGTGGCAGAGAGTTCAACAGGAGACCAAATAATTGTATTAAAGATATTTCATTGTTTCTTGAGTCACTAGATTGAACAATGTGAGACCCAAATTCTACTCTTGACCTGGAATAGACCATTTATATTTTCTGCATAATCAGTGATTTCACCTCAATAAAAAGAAAGATTTGAACTAAGTAAATTGGAAGACTCTTCTCAAAAAAAAATTCAAAAATTCTTAGGAAAAGCAAAGTTGCTTTCTAGCTATTTTATAAAGAGCTAAAACAATCTTAAACCTGGTTTTTTGAACCTGTGTTCCTGTTGCTTCTAGAATTTCTGAACTGATGCAGAATCACTGCTTGACTCAAAACTACCAATTCTCAATTGGACATTAAAACATGATTAGAAATGATATACTCAATAAATGCAGAGCCAGGTACTCTCCTAAATCCATTACGTTGTTAAATTATCAAATCCCCTATGAGGTCAACAATACTATAATTTTCACAAAACAGATGAGCTAACTGAGGTAAGGAACTTGACAATGTTGCACACCTAGTAACTAGCAGGGCAGTGATCCAAATTAAGGCAATCTGGTTCACAGATTCTCTAACCATTGCCTTCTCATACTCAGGAGGAAATAATTACCCTTCTTTTAGCATCTATATATTAAAGCAAAATCGTACTCCTCTGATTTTATTGGTTATAAGAATCCTTTGCATTCCCCAGAGTCTTTACAATCATCTTCTGAGCCTTTGGAAGGAAAAAAAAAAAAGAGAGAGAGAGAGAGAGATTATTCAAACCATTCAGATGGAGGCTTCATCAATGAGCAAATAGTTGAGAGACTGAAGTTTTTAAGGTAAAACTCATGATAAACGTTAAGAAGCTATATTTGTATTGGTTTTTGTGTATTTGTAATGTTACAAAACCATATTTGTACTATAAAAAGACATTTTTTAATACTTTTACAATGTCATTAGATATCACCTTATTAAAAAAGAAAATGTGATCTTGTGAACATTGTCCAGTTTGAGAAGACCCAGCCTATTGAAACAATGTCTCACTGAGTGAGAAAGGTCAGTATCAAACTGGATAATATATAAGATTCCTTTTAAGTGGCACAGGGTAAGATAAAAAGAGGAAAAAATGTAGTAAGTTAAATCCCATTGCTAATGTTGGTATTTCTTCCTGCTCCATTTATAAAAATAGGGAAATGTAAAGCATTAATTCCTTTCCACACAACTATTTTCTACTGTCTCTATTTACTTGGTCAGTGGAAAGTGCTGACCCTCTGGTCCTTGTTTTCTATTTATATGAGTGAAAATACTCACCAAATAAATCTGCTTTCATGGTGCCAAAAAGACTAGAATTATTAGAAATTTGATGTTTTCCCAAAAAGTCACTTATGTAGCATTTTGTAACTTACAAGACTTTTCTACATTTTCTCTGTCCTTGGAGAAGTAAGGAACATTGGAGTCTTTTTTAAATCAGTTTTTTTGTAATTAACAGGCTTCTGGTATCAGCCCAAGAACTTGACTGAAGTAGTCCAGTGAACATCCTGTTGCTTGCTGTGAGCAGCTTCCCAATGCAGGGAGAGATGACGAAGGAAAAATAACTTTTAGAAGGTTGACCTGACACGTAGGGCGGTAAGCTTTAATGATTCTTCAGTGAGCGGGACAGGGAGGAGAAAGGCAGGAAAGTGCAGTGGGTAAACCTGAGCTTTTAGAGTTAGTGGTTTTGTGCAAATCTTGGCCACTTTCTGAGCCAATTGTCAAGCCACTGCCTCTCAAGAACCTTTAATCTCCTCATCTGAAAATGACTACAACAGTTCCTCTAATGAAGTAATGAATGTAAACTACCCATTCAGTGGCAAATAGTCAGTTACAATACAACCCTTAACTATTATGAATTCCAGTCATTTCCCTCCAAATCTAGTGTCCTCTTTCTACATGTGCACTTGTCTTTGTTTATAGACTGTTTTTTTTTTAAATGCATGCATGCCCGTTAAGAAAGAGCAAAAACTTAGTATCCTCATTCCTATTCTTGAAAAATTTTTTGCTGGATTTTCTTCTGTTTCTGCACAGATATGATGTCCCCAAAATCTGAGCTATCATTTACCTACATACATACTTACTTTCTGGAACTGGACCAGGGGGAAGGTGGCAGAGAAAAGCACAAGGTATGTCTGGAGATCTCACTGTTGTATTTATCAAAAAGAATAGATTTCTCACCTCTCCAATTCCAATGGCACAACAATGAAGATTTATTCACAATACTCCAAGTGGGATTGACCAAAAAGGGAAATTCGGAATAGGTCAAAATAAGATAAGTAACTTGGAAAATGAAATTGTATAGCCATTTGATTGCATTGATTTTAGGGATCTTTAGTCCCTAATAAGAAAGGGAAGACCGCAGCCGCGCAGGACACAGAGGTACGCAGCCCAGCCCAAATCAGCCCAGGAACCCAGAGCTGCTCACCGGGGAATTGAGCATCATAGCTGCAGGGACCTGGAGGGCTTGGGCCCCCGCCCCCCCACCAGAGTGCAGAGCGCACGGCAGCTCCATTCTTCAGCCGCGCCGCTCCGCTCGAGCCTGTGACATCTCACAGCTCCTGTGCAGACCGCGCCGCCCAGCAGGGTTGCTCCCGGCACTGTAGGCCTAGGACCTGCCCGGGCCTGCCCCGCAGGCATAGCTGTTGGGCCGAGCTTGCGGACAGAACCAGGGTCGGGTCCGCGTCCCGCGCGGTGCCCAGCACAGCTCCCTGGGACCAGGAGGCCTTCGCCCCCACCCAGTAAAGGAGGAGACTCCACCTGCATGCCCTGGGAGGCCGCCCTTCCTTGCTGCGCACGGACCCGGCCTATCGGGTCCCGCGATCCTGCACGCCGCGAACCTCAGGGAAACGCCGGCCAGCTGCACAGGACACAGAGGTACGCAGCCCAGCCCAAA